>JAJMJJ010000011.1:0-77794 GCA_030568955.1 Geotrichum siamense (nom. inval.) | reverse complement strand
ACAAGAACTTGCGTATACGTGTTTTTATCATTATTTTTTAAATTTCATATGTATGAAGACACACAAAAACACCTATGCCCATACCTGGGTAAGTATGTATTTTTGATGCTAATAATACTACGTAATGTTATATACTTATGTATGTAAATATGTATGCATGTATAAAATGCACCTTCAATAGCTACCAAAAGTAGACTTGAAAATTTAATGCTTCCTGGAGGAGTCTCAAATTTCGGCAATAAATATTGATTTGTGATCTTTATACTATATTACATAACCATAGACACCAGGATTTAAGAATAAACTGTGGAATTAGACGATAATTGTAGGAATAATTTAGGCAGAACAAAGCCCGCAGTGAATCTTTCACTTGTTTTTTGCAAGACTGGAAATACAGGAAAAATTTCAGAAGTTTTGTTGGTGACATGAAATTTATAATATCGGCTCCGACATACAGACCAAATTGCTCAAATAAAAATCCAGTCACAAGTTAAATAAAATAAGGCTCCGGGGTATTTCAATTCAGGGCAAAAGGATCATAATGATATTAAAGATTCTTGGCCAAAACATCAAGAGTTCATATTAGCATACTACCAGTAGAGTCTTGGGGCTGTCATATACGTGTTCATATGCGAAATAGAAGTTGTGTTATACCGTTTTCTGTAGCACCAATCAAATTTATGACATAATATTTTATTCTTTAGTCAGGAGAGTGTTGATTACTTCAGCACCTTATTTGACGAGTATAACGGCGGTTCAGATATGAAGATTGTTCATGCAACCTACACTTTTATGTACTGGCCAGCACTTCATTTTTTACCGGAGAGTTGTATTTTTTTTAAATGTACCTGCACAGACCAGCAATTAGAAGTCGAAATCTGTGCGTGATACCACTACACCATACAGCAGGGTGTTAGGTACACACCTGTGCAGATGTATACGTAGACATGATCTGCTATGTACTGATATATGTAACCATATGTGAACGCATGGCATAGATTAAATCAATGTGATGCGCTATCTTTTGAATCCTTTACGACCATCTCCAATAACAACAGTTCATGGAAGGAGAAATGCAGGAATATTTTTCACTCTACAATGACCCCAGGTTTTAAAACGGTAGGAGACCGTGAGTCCCATCAGGAAGTGGGCCTAACCTTTTTAATATAACCCTAACCCAAAATATTAAGGGGCATTTTTTTCACCTTTTAATTTTGTAACGGTGATAATAGATTATTTCTACCGATGATAGATAATCCGTTGACCAAGGCAGATTCCGGTGTCTTGTTTTATTTGAATTAACTCAGAGTACCTAAGAGATATATATGTAACTAGGACGGTCTCAGATGCTCTATTTCTCCGGATTTCAGAATACCCCACTTGAATGGAGAAATCCCGGGTCCTTCTTTCCAAGTGTACCCGACGTGAAGTAGAACATGATACCGGGATAACTCCGTTTTTCTGGGGCTACTATGTCTGAAAAAATCAAAGTATTTAAATACTATTAATGCCATGTGGAATAATGAAATATTTCATTCTTCCGTTTTGATCTTCCTACCGGTCTTTTTTAATTGTTCCATAACTCCTAACGGTACCACATACATTTTTCGATAATACACAATGATCAGAATCTTTAGAAGAAATTTCAGTTTCACCAGATCACAGCTTATGATCAACAAGATCTTACCTTCTGCTAAGGAAGCTGTCGACAGATCTGGCTTGAAGACCGGCGATGTTGTTTTGGCAGGTGGATTCGGTTTATGTGGTATTCCAGATACCATTATTGACGAGGTTATCAAGAGAAAGGACAATATCAGCCATCTTACTGTTGTTTCTAACAATGTAGGCATTGAAGGAAAAGGTCTTGGTAAGCTTTTAGAAAATGGTCAAATTGATACTGCTATTGTCAGTTATATCGGAGAAAATAAGTTGTTCGAACATATGTATCTCGATGGTTCCCTTAAGATTGAACTTACACCTCAAGGTTCCATTGCTGAAAGAGTTCAAGCTGCTGCTAATGGTATTCCTGCTTTTTACACTCCTACTGGTTGCAACACCTATGTTGAAACAGGCCATATGCCCATCAAGTACGACAGTAATGGTCATGTCGAGATCTACTCTCAAGAGAAAGAGACCAGAGAATTCAACGGTAAAAAATATTTGCTGGAAAAAGCATTACCAGGGAATGTTTCCATCATTAAGGTTCACAAGGCTGACAGACTTGGTAACTGTACATTCAGATCTACCGCCCAAAATTTCAATGGTGTCATGGCTAAAGGTGGAAATTATACTATTGTTGAAGCAGATGAGATCGTTGATGAGATTCATCCTAATGAAATTACTCTTCCTGGTATCTATGTTCATTCAGTCATCAAATCAATTAACCCTAAACAGTTTGAAAAAATTATTTACAGAAAAACCGAGAAGGAGATTGCTGAAATGAAGTCAGCCACACATACCTTGAACACCAGAGAGAGAATTGCCAAGCGTGCTAGTCAAGAATTCAAAGAAGGAATGTACGTTAACTTAGGTATTGGTATTCCATTATTGGCAGCTGATTTTGTTGAAAAGGGTATCGAACTTCAACTCCAGAGTGAAAATGGTGTTCTTGGTTTAGGACCTTTGCCTGCTCCTGGTGAGGAAGATCCTGATACCATTAATGCTGGTAAAATGACTGCTACTTTGATCAAAGGTGCCTCTGTTTTCGGTTCTGAAGTTTCATTTGGTATGATTAGATCAGGTAGAATGGACCTTACTTTGTTGGGTGCTATGCAAGTTTCTGAAACTGGTGATCTTTCTAATTGGACTGTCCCTGGTAAAGTCAAGGGAATGGGCGGTGCTATGGACCTTGTTGCCAACCCTGAGAAGACTGATGTTATTGCTTGTACCGAACATGTCGATAAATTCGGTCAACCCAAGATCAAGAAGACCAATTCTCTTCCTCTTACCGGTGCTAGATGTATTTCTAGAATCATCACTGATCTTGCTGTATTCGATGTCGACTTGAAACATGGTACCGGTCTTACCTTAATCGAGAAGGCAGCCGACGTTACTGTCGAAGAACTTAGAGAGAAAACAGAGGCTGATTTCAAGGTTGCAGATGACCTTAAGACCATCAAGTATCATTAAACGAAAAAAGTGACCTGTATTTTTGTAGAATATTAACTATATGTAAAGTAACGAATTAATTCCCCCCCCCCATAACGAAAATGAATCCCTTTTCCAATCAAACATTTATTTATTTTAAAATTACATATTTCACTACTATAGATCTACATCCTTATGTATATATGTACTATTTAATTTACTGAGATAGAAAGAATGGTACTATGTGCACTGAAAGTGAAATAATAGGATGAAATAGCACACACCTTGATATCGTATGTTCTTTTTTTGGAAAGCTGAATTTAGAAACTCACTATTACATGTCTCCAAAGTATAAGTCCTAAGTCCTTAACCTTGAACACTCAATAATAACCAAACTCAATCTAATCGTACCTATAATACCCTGTTGTATGGTGCAGTAGTATTTATTACACACAAGTTTCAACTTCTAATTGCCGGCCTGTGCAAATGTTCCAATCCCAGTCTCTGGTTTGAACTTGTCATAGAGCACATTTATTTCGGCTTTTTCTATCCAAAATCCATTTATTACAACGCCCCGCGCTAGCATTTTTACTATATCTCATGCCATGTTTTCATAATATATCCCAACCTGTCATATTTAGAGTATATACATTTAGCAAAAACACAACTCTCAGATACCAAAAAAGAAAAAAAAAGAATAGGAAAACTCTTCACTTGTAACCTTTATTTATCTTTTATTTACATACATATGTATGTACATATACAACATTTTAGATGTATACATTTGAACTTTTTTAACCGTTTCACTCTTTAATTCTATCCTTGAAGACGTAATACCTACTTAAGTGCCTGAGTAACCACATACTTATATACATATTTTTTTAAGATATTAGTCTCTATAATTATCTAAAATCTTGTCATGGTAAAATACATCCCTTCATACTTATGTACCACTCTAAAAAGAAAAAAACTTAACTTAAAACAAATAGTATAATACAATCTCTCCGCCCTTTCAGGTTTCTTCATAAGGGAAAGAATTCTTCTCACTGTGGTGCCCCAACTGGAGATATAACTCATCTAATATCCTATGTTTCAACATGTTACGATTGTGGCATAGGTTTTACTGCAAATCGAAAAATAGTCCTGAGGAATTCATTTGATCCGTATTTTTCTCAAGGCCAGAGAATCCTGTAATCAAGTTAAAAAACAAAATTGGCAAATATATCTACATGATCATGAATATGTAGAATGCTACCAGAGTTTGGGAAAGCTCTGCTTACCGTGCTACAAATATTTCCAAACAAATATAAGAAAGTGATTACTTTAAAAAATGGAAACCAGAATAAGTTCTCCAACTAAGTTCGATACGAGCTAACTCAAAGATTTTACTTATATATAAAAACATATAAATTTCGGATTTCTTAGTACACAAAAGTTTTATACGTAAAATTACTTAAAGTTACATAAACACCGTAGCAAAATAAAACAAGAAAAACACAAATGTTAAATTCTAAATTAATTTTGATATATACGTAAATTCACGACATCTCGTTCATCATTTGACCAACGACTGCCAATTAGAGGTTCTTCAGTTTTT
Organism: Geotrichum siamense (nom. inval.); assembly: GCA_030568955.1. Classification (NCBI taxonomy): domain Eukaryota; kingdom Fungi; phylum Ascomycota; class Dipodascomycetes; order Dipodascales; family Dipodascaceae; genus Geotrichum; species Geotrichum siamense (nom. inval.). Next base: position 73,110 of record JAJMJJ010000011.1, on the reverse strand, counting down.
AAATATTTCTTAATATTACTAGATTATTGAACTACAAAAAACATATTCTGCTCGTAAAATTCATTTTCTTTACTATTTATGGTTCATGCTTCATATTTTATATGCCTTTATGACATATAGTGTGGTTGTTTTTCCAGTAGGGCAAATGTTTCATTGCAAGTTAATGTATGTTTATTACACAATGTACTATGATTGTCATAACCTATTTATTTAGAAAATTGATATATCATTTATGTCTGTTGCATGTAATATGATAACACATAGGGAACTAACAAAGACAAAATCTTGAATGAACTCCCAATTGAGGGTAAGGGTATAAAATTTTTTGGAGCGTAAGCAGTAATAAAATTTTTTTTCTCAAAAATTTTTCCCATTTATAATTTACAATCTTCTCCCTTTTTTTCTTCCTTTTCTTTAAGTTACACATCTTCAATATTAAAGTCAATATATAACAAACATGTCTGAAGCTTTTAATGACGTCGAATCCGACCGTATCGAGACTAACTACGACGAAGTTGTTGAGTCTTTCGATGATCTCAATCTTAAAGATGAGCTTTTGAGAGGTAAATATTCTTCTTGGTTTTGTGTGGTGTCCCAGTGACCTGTCCATCATACCTAGTTTCGTTAATGTGAGAAAGTTGCAATATACTAACTATCAATTCAGGTATTTACGCTTATGGTTTTGAATCTCCCTCTGCCATTCAACAACGTGCTATTTTGCCTGTTATCAAGGGTAATGACGTTCTTGCCCAAGCTCAATCTGGTACTGGTAAAACTGCTACCTTTTCTATTTCTGTTCTTCAAAACATTGATTTGAATCTTAAGAAGCCTCAAGCTCTTCTCCTTGCTCCTACCCGTGAATTGGCTCTTCAAATTCAAAAGGTCGTACTGGGTCTTGGTGATGTTCTTGGTGTTATCTGTCACGCCTGTATTGGTGGTACCTCCATCCAAGATGATGCTGCTGCTATTTCTAGCGGTGTCCACGTTATTGTTGGTACCCCTGGTCGTGTCCATGATGTTATTCGTCGTAGAATCCTTCACACTAACGACATTAAGATGTTTGTTCTTGATGAAGCCGATGAAATGCTTTCTCGTGGTTTCAAGGATCAAATTTACGAGATTAATCAACTTCTCCCCGTTGAAACTCAAGTTGTTTTGCTTTCTGCTACTATGCCCCAAGAAGTTCTTGAAATTACCTCTAAATTTATGCGCAATCCCATCCGTATCTTGGTCAAGAAGGATGAATTGACTCTTGAAGGTATTAAGCAATTCTACGTTGACTGTGAACAAGAAAACTTCAAGTTGGAAGTCCTTTGTGATTTGTATGAAACTATCACCGTTACTCAAGCTGTTATTTTCTGCAACACCAAGAGAAAGGTTGAACAAATCTCTCAAGCTCTTACTGAACGTCAATTCACTGTCTCCGCCATTCATGGTGAAATGGACCAAGGTCAACGTGACACCATTATGGAAGAATTCAGAACTGGTTCTACCCGTATTTTGATCTCCACTGATTTGTTGGCTCGTGGTATCGATGTTCAACAAGTTTCTTTGGTTATTAACTTTGATCTTCCTTCTTCCAAAGAAAACTACATCCACAGAATTGGTCGTGGTGGTCGTTTCGGTCGTAAGGGTGTTGCCATTAACTTTATTACTGCTGATGATGCTAACTACATTAAGGAGATTGAGCAATTCTACAATACTCACATTGTGGAAATGCCCAGTGATATTGCCAATCTTATCTAAATGCAGTAATTTCTACAATCATGTTTCTCTTCAGTCCCCTCCTCTTGTTTTCATTTCGTGTTAATTTTGGTTGATTGATACGTTTCCGTTTTCCCACTGTCTTTGCTTTTTATTAGTATATATTCTTTTTTTCTTTCTATTCCCTTTCTTCATTTCATAGTAGATATCTTTTGAATTGGATATTGAAGGAAGGTGTGAAACTTGTTATGTCCGAACATCATCAATATTACATTGATGAGAAAGGTTTAGGTTTTCATCTTTCTTCTATTTTTATTTATTGACATGAACCATTCAAAATAATATATATATCTTTAGGTAATTTAGGAAATATAAAAGTTTTTATTATTGTTGCAATGTTGATTCATTTCTATTTTTTTTTTTTTTTTTTTCATATATATTTTTTGTAGTACACAGTACAAATATGTATGAAAATCAATTTTTAAAATTGTCTGCTGAAATGTACAATAAATTTTTTTTTATAAATCTGTTCAGAATCTCTTATCAATCATGAAACATTTATTTATTCGTGAGTCTAAATACTGAATTAAATAGACATCATGACATTAAACTTCAGTTGCAATATATATACGTACATACCTACCTACTTAGGTACTTAGGTAAGGTATATATATATTCACCGACCTATTTAATTGTTATACGCATGTTCTGAGCAACAAGAGGTTTATCGATTCTATTACAATATTTTGGGTTCATGTCGATCTCATACTACCTATCTCTCTAGGTTCTGAAGTTATATAAAAAAAAGTTCAGATTTGGTATATAAATTTTTCAAAGTATATAGATTTCTCAATAGTAACTTCTTTATAAGAATTATATCAAACAAGTATGAAAGCATGTAATATCATCCTCTGAGCTGCAGACGTTCTAAATAGGTACCTGCATATGTACCTAGGTATTTTTTTTTTTTTTTTTTTTTTTTTAATTATATAAATTCGATTAGGTCTACAAATGCTACATATGTGTTTTTATTCAATTTCAAGAATTGAGTACACTTATAAAACTGATTACATAAAAAGTTTATTATCCAATATTATAACCTTCATAATTATCGTCATCATCGTGTTCCTATCAACAGTATTAATGGACGAGACTTGGTCAATAATCCATTTCTATTACGGATCATTGTAAACTATATAAAACTGGACCATTGTTAATATTAGCATGTATACGCCATGTTGGCTGTATCCACTATAATATTGCAATCATATTTTCGTCTTAAGACTATTAATTGGCTTTTACGCTTTTCACTATACTTTTTCCTTTGGTAGTTAATTTATTGAAAATTGTTAATCTCAATGTAGGAACCTGAGTCTTGCGATCCATTTCCTTAATTGTTCTCTGGTCTTGGATAAGCTTTCAAAAACTGTTGAACCTTTTGTAGATCGTTATGGTGTGCATGCTTAGGTCTTCCATTGTATGTATGTGTACGTATGTATATATGTCAGGTGTTGTGTAAACTTTCTTACTATTCGTAAATGGGAAGAACAATATAAGGTGGTGAAATTTATGAATAAAAATTACAAGGTGATAGTAGTATGTTATACTCTACCATTGGTACATTCTAATATTTCGGTTCTGTGTTCAAATGTTGATACAAAAATTATAAATATTTTCTGAATGTACTATTTTCAAAGAGATCAAATATACTTTATAAATACATTGACTATTTTTGGTTTCTGTCATGTATGTATGTATGTATGCATGCAGGTAGGTATACAGTAGTTCTCTTGGCCTTACAACTGTCAGTACCGTCTAAATTGTCTTGGATGAAAGTTGTATTTAATACATTTTTGCAGATGTTATTGTCATATGTATGTACGCTTCGATGTTTAATTTATAATCTACATATATGTACAAATGAACAAGACATAATATGTAAATGAAATTTTATTTTAAATTTGCATTACCCAGGACATAGTTTCATAAATTTTATATTATAATTCAGTATTTACCAAGAATACTTTTATTAATAACAATAACAATAATCATTTTGTTTATAGTCCCATATATAGTTACTTTAGCAATTAAAATACTTATATAAAAAAAGACTGTGTTGTGTTTTGTCTGCTACAGGCCTTTGGGGGTCACATTACTAACTGGACGTTTGTTATTTTCTGCATTTCGTAGCGGCTACGGTTAAATTTTTCAGATCGGTTACTGTAAACCAATGCAAGTGCAATGAGAAAACCTGTTCATCTGTCGCGGGCAACCTCAGTACGCCCAGATGTGGAGGGCTACCCTTCCCAGGGGAAAAACCATTACAAGCCGACTCAGGACGGGCTCGAATCTGAGACTCCACCCAATTGTGCGTGAACAGCTACCTACAAAACCACTGAGGAAACTGGTCTCACTTTTATTGTCTATATTCCAGTAATAAATGAATTATAAAATTTGAATGACAAAGCCTTTTAATCAGGTTTTTTCTGACTTATAAAATATTACCACATTTTGAGGATATATCTAGTACTATGTGTTTATTATTTACTTATAAAGTTAAAAAAAATAAGATTTCATATAGGACTTTAATCTGATTTATTATTATTATTATTATTATTATTATTATTATTATTATTATTATTATTATTATTATTATTATTATTATTATTATTATTATTATTATTATTATATATGTAGACCAACCTAACACCCTAATGTGTGGTGCAGTGGTATCACGCACAAGTTTCAACTTTGTGCCAAATCCTAAACCCTGGTTCGAACTTGTCGTAGAGTACGTTTATTTCGGCATTTTCCATCCAAAATCCATACATTCTATTTCAACGCCCAGCACTAATATCCTTACTTTATCATGCCTACCGAGGTACATTAGGTTCTATTTTTCCCAATGGCCCCGCCATGTTTCCATAATACATCCCAACATGTCATATCTATGTACATTTAACAAGGATACAACTCTCAGATAAAAAACAGTTTTATACATAAGATTACATAATCACCGTGGCAAAATAAAGTTAAAAAAAGTAAATAAAGAGATACAACTACCGATTTGTTTTAAGATTCTACGGGATAATCAGCCATGGACTTAATTCTTTACAGATTCATGAAATTAAAATGATACTTGTAGATGATTTTAATAGAAGGAAGGTCACATTGTAACTGTTTCTACTTCCGACAGTCTCAAGGGTTTGTATGTGTGCATACATACTATGTATTTTTCTATTTACTTTTTTTAACTTTATTTTGCTAGGGTGTTTATGTAATTTTATGTAATTTTATATAACTTTGTGTCCACTTTTGTGTACCAAAAAATCCGAAAATTATCTGTTTTTATACACATGTGAAATCCTTAGGTTGGCTCATATCAATCCCAGTTGTATGTAATTAAGACACAGTGAACAAAATTAATTCCCTCACAGACACTCAAACAAACGGTGTACACAAAATAAACATTCCTGTTTTAGCATGGAAAGTAAGACTTCATCGAGGGATGTTTAATAATTCTTTGCATGGTAGTTCATCAGAAAAAAAGGGACATGGGAAACGTATCATGGTGATGGTATTGTCCCTCCATACAAGCTTTGATTTTCGGATAAATGATGCTATGACGTATACAGAAGACAGAATATTTCTGTATGTCGACATGCAGTTATAACCAATAGCATATTTCGGGGATATCGCACAGTAGTAATAACCGGATCAAATGGTAAACTCTGTCATTGAGGAAGTCAACTTGTACTTGCCTATGTGGGCGGGATGTATGTACGTTTGTGAATTTGCGTGACCTGTGCAGCATTAACGTAACTAAAGAAGAGGGTTACTAGGCGCAAAATATGGAGCGTAGACCATTAAATGATAACCGCAGATATCTCATTTTTGTTGTTTTGCTTCGGATCGGCCAAAAAGTTTTCTATGGCCTTCCCTTCCTGTTTCTCGCTATTTACTATTGCTTCACGTGATGTTGATGGGGCTATCGATAAAACAGCTTCACTATTTTTCTATGTGAAAATCACGAACTGTGACAGGAATTATCTTGCAGTGGAATGTTTGTGTATGTAGTTCAAACAGGTTTTAGGAAGTTCATATTATTGTCTCCATGGAACAGTGCATGTGTAAAGGTGTCATTCCCTCATGACATTTTTTTTCCCTCTTTTTCGGTCCGATACATAAGATTGTGTACATATTTTATCCTTCAGTTTTCCTGCAAAAATATTCTTTTCCTCTCTCTTCACATAATTTTTATTTTATAGTTTAATTCCTCGCTTTCTACATTTTCAAGTGGCTGCCAATACATTTACACCATGGATAGGCTTAACGATGAAGAGTTGTATTGGATTTCTAAAGTCGACTCTTTGCAATACGAGAAACTGCCCCGCCTTAAAAATTCAGTGCAGCCTGATGCGGATAGAGAGTCTGCAAAATCTACTCCAGACACTAGCAAAGTAGACTGTCAACAACATGAACGCCATCATCCCCATGAGCAAGAACAACAAACCCAACACCCTCAACATTCTAAAGGCGTATTTTCCAAAAAATGGTTTATGAATAAGTTCAAAACTCCTTCATCTTCTTCACCCTCTACTCCTCCATTATCTTCTGCATCTTCAACTGCCCCTCAGTCTTCTGCATCTTCTGCTGTGTCTATTGCACGAGTATCTTCTGCCGAGCCAAAATCAAAACATCTTGTCAACAAGCGTGTGAACTTTTCAAAAGATACCTTTAATTCTGATCCTCCACAACAAATTCCTTCTCGTAAACCAAAAGTAGGAACTGTTAGGCTAGATTCTTCAGGCCATGTGATTAGAACTACAGGAATGGGTGACTATAGTATGTTGGCAGATGCTGCGGGTAGTGCAGCTTTCAAAAGTGCTGCACAAGTTGCTCAATTTGTGGTAGGAGAAACAAAGGAGAAGAAGCATTTCACTAGATTTAGATCTAGAAGTATTAATAGTGAACCAGAAGAAGATATTTCTAATGACTGTAACGATGCGTTTTCAAAAAACAATGTAAACGTTGATATGGTAGGAATTCCTGAACATGATGGTTCTTCCGAAGAAAGTGATGGAAATTCTGAAGATTCGGATTCCACGTCTACACCTCCAGAAACGAATTCTGAAACCTCTCCGAAACCTATTACTATGGCTGATATTTACACTAGATGTTGTCATCTTCGTGAAATTATGCCTATCAAGGCGACTTTGAAACAACTAGAAGGATATACTGACTCATTACCCTTTTTAAGACTTCTCAACCCACGACCTACTGAAATCGAGGTACTGGCATTTTCCGATTTTATATCAATGGTCACAATTAATACTATTGTTCTCAACAGAATCGACATCAATGAAGACATGTTCCGTAGTATTATTCTTTCAATGTGCAATACTAACGGTCTTTCTAAGCTTTGTTTAAAAAATGTCAATATTACACCTAATTCATGGACTCTTTTTTGTCAGTTTCTTGTGAAGAACAAAACTCTCGCAAAACTCGACATTTCACTTACTGATAAACCCTCTGGAAGTACAAACTTCAAATATTATGATTTTGACATTTACGACCGTGGAAAACTTGATTGGGATCTATTTACTGAGTCTTTAAAGAAACATGGAGGTGTAGAAGAATTGATTTTAAACCGGTGTGTCATACCTCATGATAAATTTGCAAGATTAATTACTGAAGGTTGTTCAAATACCACTAGACTTGGATTGGCTTCTAATGAATTAACAAAAGACGATCTTCTTGCTGTTAGTAAATGGACTAGTGGAGTGACAAGACAAGGCATTGATTTGGGTGGTAACAATTTGAGGGATAAGGAAAATTCCATATTATACAAGCTCTTTAGTTGTTCTTCTCTTTATGCTTTGTCGCTGAATAGCTGTAATTTAAGTGATGCTAAAAGCTTAGGGAATTATATTAATGAAGAGGTTTTGGAGCACTCTCCCTTGAGATTTTTGGATATATCTTACAATCCTGATTTGTTTCCTGCATTTGCTGATATCGTTGGAACTAAGGTGTGGCGTTTACCAGAATTAAAGAGACTCCACCTTAATCACTGTAATATTAACTCGCAGTCTCTTATTACTATGTGTGAAAGCTTTTCGAAATGTGCAAAATTATTTCATCTATCACTTCGCGGTCTTAAGAATATTAATCAAGCAGCAGCAGAAACTCTCGCTGCTTGTGTAAAAATGTCCAGTACAATTACATCAGTTGATATCGATGAAGGTTGTATTCCTGAAAACATACAGAAGCGTCTTGGTCACTACTGCATGCAAAATATGGAAAGTATCGTATCCGCTGACTTTACTGAACATGATGAAGATGAATACCTTATGGATAATGGTACAGGACTTGCAAATGCTCTTGAATATGTGGTTAAGACAAATACTGATAGATGTCCTTTGGTGGCAGACAGTTTGACGGAACGTGCAAAGGCAGTCCGTTTGAAAGTTCACAAAAGGTTGGAAAATCTTGTTAAGGCTCAACATTCGAAGAGCGGATCAAATTCTGTTTTCAGCTACAAGGAGAACCTAATTAAGTGGTATTACCTTGATACAGTTCTTGCACAAGTGTTAAAACATTACGATCACATTACTGGTAAATCTCATAAAGATGACAACCCTCATAGTAATATTGATAAGGCTGAAGCAACAGTTGAAGTGGGTACTCCTGCTTTCCACATGTCCCCTAAGTTAACGGAGGACACATCTTCTACCCTTCTTCCTGAAACTGAATATCTTCCTACACTTGATGATAGTAATGGTGAACGTGACAGTGATAACATTAGTCTTCTACGGCGATCTTCTTCAGCGTCTTCTCTTGAGTCTGTTTCTGCGAAAAGCAAACTACAAGAAAAGGAAGAAGGAGATGTCTTACGTTATGGTTCATTAATGAAGCGTAGTGTAGCACAGTTACCTGAAAAAGTTGAGAAAAGTGGAGTGTATAATAAATCAGGTTCGGAGTTAAGAGATATGTTAACTGAAAATGTAGATGATTTGCGAAAAATGGATGAAGAAGAAGTATGCAAATACTTGAGAATGAAATTAAATTTGGCATAAGTATATTTTTAACGAGATTTTGAGTTTTTTTTTCCTTTTTTTTATTTTATTTGGTAATGTTTTTATATTCTATATTCTTTTTTTTTTATTTTACTATTCTATTAGATTTATATTATACTCTTTTTATTTTATTTTATAAGATTTATTTGTTAATGTTTAGTATTTTTTGTGTACGAAGATTTTTTTTATATGTTTACATTTTGTATTATCTCCACTCAAAATTTTACCACTATGGACATATTAGAGATTACTTTGCTAAACATTTTGTTTATACCGTTAAAATATGGCTTCATTTCAATAAGAGTGTGAATCAGTTTGCTGTGAAGTTATCATCTTTCCCAGTTTCACAGAGGATTTAATTTTTATTAAGATAGGTAGTATACAAAGGATTTTTTTTTTATTCAATTTCATCGATTTTTCTTTTTTTTTGGGGGTATACACTTGTAAAACTGATTGCATAAAAAGTTTATTATCCGATGTTATAACCCTTCATAATTGTAGTCACCATCGAGTTCCTATCATCAACTTTTGTAGCAATGGAAGAGACTTGATCAATAATCCATTTTCATCGCGGACAACTGTAAACTATATAAAACTGGATCATTATTAATATAAGCATGTATACGCCATGTTGGCTGTATCCACTATAATATTGCAATCATCTTTTCGTCTTAAAACTATTAATTGGTTTGTACGCCTTTCGCTGTACTTTTTCTTTCTGTAATTAATTTATTGAAAATTGGCAATTTCGATGTCGGAGTCTTACCATCCATTTTTTTCATCGCTCTCTGGTCTTGGATAAGCTTTTAGTATCTGCTCAGCCGTTTGTAGATCGTTATGGTGTACATAATTAGGTCTTCTCGCGGTATAACTGGACCTCTTTTGCGCCTTTCTCTAAGCGTACTTTGATATTCTTAGTGATTTTCACGTCACTCATTTTATATTGGGCAGTTTCAAGGTCTTTCTCACTGCCGAATTGGACGAGGATTATTTGCGGTATACAAAGGATATGGGTTATAGAACATGAAGAAAATCACCTATTGTAATCACGTGACTAAAATAGGTGTACCCATACTTGTTCTCTATATTTCCCTGGTAAATATATCTAGTGCTCATCAGTTGATTTCATTACCTCCTCAAGTCCAATCCTCTTTACACGACCTATAAACTACTTACAACAGTATTACTTGTCTACTCATGTCACAACCACAATGCAATAAAATGGATGCAGCTAAGGACAAAGCTGTCAAGCAATTAATATTAGTTCTCCCTAATGCCTCATTGCAAGAACTTCGGCGATATCTTGAAACTTTCAATTGGAATATCTACAAAGCAGTAAATTCAATATTTCAAAATCCTACAGCAATGGCAAATGTTAATCCCAAAGTGCTAAACGTCTTAAATGTGTTTAACCAGTTTGTGGCAAATGTAGGAGACGATGATTTGGATATTTCAGGGACTATGAAGTTTTATGAAGCGCTGGGTGTGAAATTAGAAAATATAGAAGCCTTAGCATTGGCAATGCAATTGAATTCACCAACTATTGGTAGTTTCCCTCGAGCCCAGTTTGTTTTGGGATGGGCAAATCTAAAGTATGTTATTTTTTTTTTCTTATGAAAGTATGAGAAGAGAAGATCAAAATTGTTTTATTTTATGATTTATGACGAACTAACTAGTTTTAAGTATATTCACACCTAGTGAAATGCGTATATTTGCCCAATCTCTCCCCCGAACAATCCAAAACAATCCGGAATATCTTCACAAAGTCTACCTTTTCACCTTCACATACAATCTTTCTTCCGGTACCCGAGTTCTGCCCATCGACACCGCCGTCGAACTCTGGAACCTTTTCTTTAAAAACTCAACCTTCTCCATCCTCAGTGAATGGTGTGATTACATTCAAAACGTACATCGCAAAAGTATTAACAAAGATACTTGGAATATGTTGTGGGAATTTGCAAAGTTTCAAACTTATTGTAGGGATTTGAGTAGTTATGACATGGAAGGTGCGTGGCCGAGTGTTATGGATGAGTTTGTGGAATGGTATCGGGAGACATATGCTTAATAATTGTATGTGGGAGTATTATAATGTGGGAGGAATAATGATGTCAGGTTGCGAATCCCATTTGTTTCTATATATATAATCTGGGTAGCTGCGTATTTATGAATGCCTTTATCTCTATGTTGATAATAAATTGAGTAGATAGGTATAAAAATAAACTATTATTATTTTGGACTGAATAGAATAATAAAATACTTTTTTTGTTTTTTTGTGTGTGTGTAATCCCCACCCTAGAGACATACTTGAAACACCTCGATTTTCCGTTTCAATCATAATGTAAAAGAGTTAAATTAAGAAACAATAAATGGCCATTTAAGTGGATTACATATTATTGCAGACCAAAAAACAGAAACAGAAATAATAGTAAATGCTTAAAGAGTACATGTACATACCTATGTAGGTATTTCAGTATATATCCCAAAATTTACTCCAGTATTTTGCAACAAAATACAAAATAAAAAGTATGACTTAAAAAAGATGAAATAATGTCATATTACAATAAATATTGTTCAATATTTGCTACATTCATATAACGTTTTTCATCGTTATTTATAGTCCAATACGTCGTGAAAACTTGAAATTTACATCACAGATTTCTCAGAATTTTATTTCCTCCTAGAGATTTTATGTATATATGAAAGTATTATTTGTTCTAGAATGTTACCTAGATATTATAATGTAATTGAGCAACAGGTCAGGGATACATCAATGTTACGTACAAATTGAGATAAGGTTCGTGCGAGGGGTTAAAAATCTTGCTAAACATAAGTTATTCCTGAAGTCCAACTTTCTTATTATTTTAAACACCGAAGAAAAAAGTAAAGGAATAGTAAATCTATGGAAAAATATATACATATATGATTCTATACAATAGGAACGCTAGTATTAGTACATGTATATGCGTTTGTACCTCTCTTAACTTGTTATTTAGAAATGCTAACACATCTTTCCTTTTTGTTCTTAGAAATGGGTTAAACTATTGTATTTGTTTTAGAATGTAATGCACGTATAGGATTATGTTCAATATTTATGAATTAAGTTTTTAGTAAACGGGAACTTGCATAGAAAAATTAAGTTCACAGGTTTGTCTCAACACGGGAAGTTACTAATTCTTATCAGTTTCATAACAGATATAGGAATAAGGGTAAAAGCGTAATATTTAGGCAAAAATATACGGTCTAAATACAGTTTACATTTCATCTATTGTTTACAACCTTTTATTCTTCTCATGTTCCCATTTTATTATTATTGTTTTATATTTCTTCCTACGATTTTTATTTTTTAACTTTATTTTATTTTATTTTTATTTTTTTTTTTTTTTTTCATCTACGCCAGATTATTTTATTTCTTTCTAACAGAACTGGCAGGTGGCTTTTAAAAAGAGGAGGAGCAGTTGTAAAGAAACCTAAATATCCCATCAGTGCGCAAACCGGACCAACTTATTAAGGCACCAACAAATAAAAATTTCAGATAGTTTAATGTTGTTTTTATATTTAAATAATAATCACAATAATTGACTTTGCATACAAATAATATTGTATGAATGTACTTATACAAATATACTCGTGCATACCTGGTATGTATACATTTCTAAACTCTTTCCGTTTTATTTTTAAACTTTTATATTTTTTAATCCAATTTTTAATTCTTCTTCATTGTATTACTTTTTATTTTATTTGAAATATTGTAACTAAACATAATAATTTTAGTGATAGTTTAATATACCTTATCTTATAATTTATATACTTATTTTTTTTTAACAATTTATTTTTTAATTGTATTTAGCTTATTTTTATTTATCTACCCGATATCTATTTTATTTAGATATTTTTCTTTTTGTTTTTTTGTCATTATTCTTGATTATCAATTGAGCTTGTTTTGTGTATTAATATGATGGGGTCGAATGACGACACATCTGAGCAATACTTACACAAGAATGCCTCTCAACATCACTTACAAAATCAACGACGAAATGACCACAGATTACCCCCTTCGAATGTATCTGATAGACAACAGTCATTTACGTCATCATACTCATCACTTCCAATTAATTTGCGTCCAATTGCAGAAAGAAGGAGTAATTATGAACTTGATGCACTGGTTCCTTCGTACATCACCACACCACCTGATCTTACATACAACAGTGCTACATATGATCCACGCAATTCACCACCTGGCTCTAGTAACATACTTCCCATTGGAGTGAAACGCTCATTTGATCCTACCATTCTGTCAGGTTACGTGGGTCCTACACTTCCTCTTACACTTCCATCTCCACCACTAGCAACATGTGCAGCCACGAATCCCAACGCAATGCTAGCAGATCAAGTTCCCCATCGCCCCAAGAAAAAGTCCAAATATAGTGCCGAACAAGACCGAATGATTTTACGACTCAAAAAAGAAGGTCGTTCCTGGTCAGAAATAAGTCTAGAAGTAGGACTCGGTAAAGGAAATTCCATAGCAGCAAGAAACCGATACCAGGTTCTTATTGGGCAGCAGGGAGGAGCTGCTGTTGTGTGGGATGAAGAAGATATACTTGTGTTTAAATCACTACTCGACGAAGGAGAAAAGATAAAATGGATTTATATTGCAAACGAACTAGGAAGATGCAGAAATAAAAGAATTACACCAGAAAACTGTATGATGAAAATTAGAGAGTTATTTATAGCTAATCCTATTAGTTTTGGAATCGTGATAGGCCAACCAACACCAGTGGTATATCCACTTAATGTATAGATAAACCAAAAATACTCCATCAAAAAAAAAAAAAAAAAAGCACAGTCAAAACTCTCAGCTTAAAATAATGAATGTCGCCTATTTGAATAAGCGTACACATATGATTTGAAGTAAACAAAAATATATCTTCATAGCTTGTTTTTCTTTTTTTCTATTATATCTAAAAGCAAAACTTAATATAGGTAAGCACAAAAGGAAATTATACATCTATCATTTATGTTATTAAAATTGGAAAAATAATATTAGAGTGCTGAAACCACGAGCACATGTGTTTTGTTCAGATATACATGCATACCTACATACCTAGGTAGGTCCCTATTTTGCTATAAATCTGAATGATATACAAATTTGAAGAATAAATTCATAGAAACTCAAATTTGTATGAGGAATTTCCTTCTAATACCATATATGTAATTTAAGTTGAAACTTATGTACCTAGGTATGTATATATGTATAAATATTTTTTTGCAGAAAGGTAAGAGTACAATTAGAGAGTATAACGGTTACAAACTTATAAATGTTTTGAAAGGACTTTTATAATTTCTCATAATCTCATGTTACCATGGAAACCAAAAATGGCCCAGTTACAATCGTAGCAGTAACACGATAACTCGAATGACAAGCAAAATTAATAAGAAAGGAAGTATTATCATGGCCAAAAAGTATGGTAATAAAAAATATAACTGTAACTTACATTCATCACAATTGTTATAAAATAACATCAGAACGATGCTTAGTTTCATTACTTATAAAATAACATTTGAAGTCTTAGAACGAAATATTTGAAATTAAAAATTTTAGAGGACGAATTTTATCTTTTTTTTTTTTTTTTTTTTTTTTTAATTGAATAGCATCGATTATTTTTTTTTGGTTAGCTTTATTTTGCTATGTTGTTATACAAAATACAAGCTGATTATATAACGAAGATTTCTACATACTTTCCATGGTATTTAACCCTTTCCCTTCTTGTAGTCACGATTACAAAAAAGCTGGCTTAGCAACATAGGAAAATTGACTGCGGAGTAAAGACTCTCCGTGTCATATGAATGGATCCATTACTTTTGTCTCCAACTTGTTCTGCAGCTGTTTGGCAAACACAAGAAAGTGTTTCACGCAAGAGTCTGATTCTGGAGGAGGTGATAGTCAAAGTATTATTACTAAGGAAAGAAGTATGTCAGATGTGAGTGACTCGGATATGCTTAACACTTTGGGAACATTGTTGCCACGTAATGTAGGCATGGCCGCCAACTAAAGTCATTCAATTTGACGCAATAATTATGGATTTTTATATAGCTTACAATCATCCGTGATGAAAATGCAATATCGATGAAGTCTTTTCCATCGATACAAAAGTTGACAATAGGAACGCGATGGGGGCGACAATTATGATAATAAATTTGTTATGTAATCCGTTTTTTCTATTTATGGACAAAAAAATAGAAAGACTCATCTGTCCAGAAAAGGGGAAAAAGTTCCTATTCAACGTAGCGACTAGGCCTAGACCATATTGTAATTATTCTCCCGTCTCGCCGTTTCTTTCTGACTAAATTTTGAACTTTGTCAAAATCTTTCACCAAAAATCTATAAAGAAGCCTTGAATCGTCGGTTATTGATGTTGATTTGGTATTTCGAAACATTTTCATAGTTTTTCATCTGTCTCACTGAGTGTAATACTCCCTCTCTCTTTCTCTCTCTCTCCAGACTTAATTTCTTACGTCAAATTTGATGACTGTTCCAACGAAAGTCACATCATCACCATCAATTACACAGGTAGATCAGGAATTCTCTCCAGCAAATCTTCCCATTGACGATTGTAAAATTTCGTCAACAGATTATGAACGCCCCGTTGTCGTTTCACATACAGAAAATGACGATCAAATTATGTTGAAACGTTGGTCCAAAGAATGGTTTTGGGAAGTCAGAGGGTCTATGGGAACCATTATGACGACAATTACTCTTGCAATATTTACTGACATTTTTGTTTACGCCATCATCGTACCTGTGGTACCATATGCTTTTGTTCAAAGAATGGGTGTTGATCCAAGCAATGTCCAAAATGAAATTTCAAAAGCTCTTTCGATCTATTCAGTTGGCCTTATCGTTGGATCGTTTATGTTTGGTTACATAGCTGATAAAATTAAACGTCGTCAATTTCTCATGATAGCTGGCCTAGGTGTGCTTATCGGAGCTACTGTAATTCTCATGGTAGCAAAGGTTATGTGGCTGTATTTGGTGGGAAGATTGGTCCAGGGTTTATCCGCTGCCGTGGTATGGACAGTCGGGTTGGCCATCATTGCAGATTCAGGTGATGCTGACAATATGGCATTTCTCATGAGTTTCCCTGGTATCGGAATGTCGCTGGGAGTATTTTTGGGTCCGTTTGTCGGTGGAATTGCGTACGAGCAGGTGGGATATTATTCCGTTTTCTATATCTGCTTTGGTGTTTTAGTACTGGATGTTATCCTACGTTTTTTTATGCTAGAAAAGAGTCAATTGCTTCATCTAAGAAGCAAGAGGGCAAACGAGTTAAACCAACTTCCAGATGAAACATTAACTTCTAATCAACGCTTGTACAGAGATAGATATATTTCTTACAAGGATGATTCAGAAGAATATATCATCAGGATGAACGAGTTACAGGAATTATACGGCGCAAAAGTCACTTTCTTTAGTAAAACGTACAAAGTTCCTATTATTTTTTCGATTTTAAAAGATGTTCGAATTGCCAATGCAGTTCTTCTAGGAATTGCAATTGCTTGGTTTACTACTGCAATTGATGCTACAATGACTTTGCATCTTGAAGAATTGTTTGGATTCAATTCGTTACAATCGGGACTTGTTTTTCTTGCCCTTGCGGCTCCTACCGTATTTGAACCATTTGCTGGTAAGCTAAGTGATCGATATGGATCAAAATATACCATCTCAGGTGGTTTTCTATTAATGGCGCCTTTCTTTGTTCTCCTTCGTATACCCGATCATAAAGACACAGGACAAATCACGATGTTTGTAATTTTTATTGTATTTCTGGGAGCAACACTAATGTTTGTAATGGCACCTAGTATGGCAGAGATGACCAAGGGAATTACTGACATGGAGGCTAAACATCCAGGCATTTATGGGAAAGCAAAAGGATTTGGACAAGCATATGGACTTTTCAACGTTGGATATAGTATTGGTTCACTATGTGGGCCTTTCCAGGCAGGTGGATTTAAGAATGATTTTGGGTGGGGATGGATGGTTGTGTCACTGGCAGTTATATCTGTGATCGTCGCAATTATCTCATTCTTTTTTGCAGGAGACAGTTTCAAGTTTTCTAAAACTCGGTTACATGAGGTTAATAGCACCTTGGTAACACCTGATGAAGTGTAGATATGTTTGTTTATATTGTAATTTGCACCATGCCACAGATGGTGTGTTTTTATTTCATTTATTTATTAATTAATTGTGAATTGCGGAACTGTTTAATTATTTTTTAATAAGATTTGAGAACCTTAAGAGTGATGATGGTGAATACAGACGTAATATTTCCCTTTGAGGACTTACTTTAATGCTATGATTTCGAAAAGTTGTACACATGTACATACTATGTACGTACGCACCTGTGGACATAGACCATTGAAAGTGATATCTACTGGGTATTAACAATGAGTCGTAGTAGTTCTAATTACCATAGAATGGAAGTAATAGGTGGTTTCTCTGGGAAACAAAACATATCACAGAGTCTGATAAAAACGTTTAGCTTTCAGCGTTATATGCGGAAGAAAAGCAAAAAAAAAGAAAAGATACATATAACAAATCACTCATACCCCTCCTTTCTCCGCGTCCCCTATGAAATTATAGGACCCTAGCGTTAGCAGAAATTTATAGTATAAATTCTATCAAATCCGCCCACATTTTTAACTTCTCTATTCTGGTCCCATAGATTTTTCTTCTATTCTATTTTTTAATATAGAAATTCAAATTATCTAATTTAACTATGGTCCTTACTATTGGCGATCTTATCAACCCTCTTCGTTATACAGCTTTCAACGCTCAAGTAACTGTTCCTGTCTTTCTGCTTCTTCAAAAGCTTAAAGTAGATTCTACATTCTTAGCTAACATTGTACCAGCTTCAATCCATGAGAAATTGCTACATGTTGCTAATTGTGCCACAACCAGGGGCGTTGTGGGTGCACTCGCAATTTTGGGTCTTATTTCATATGCTAACAAGTTTTTGAATACTTTGGCACTTAATAATTACTACTCTCGTCCTTCCAAACCCAAGTCGGAGGAAATCATTGTGATCACTGGTGGATCAGGTGGTATTGGCGGACTCACCATTCAAGGTCTTTTGGATGAAGGATATACCAATATTGTCAATATGGATATTGCTCCACCAACTAGAAATTTCCCATCAAACTTTGTCAAGTTCTTTCAAATCGACTTGACTTCATCTGACTCAATTGCTGAAGTTTGTGCAAAAGTGAGAGAAGAAGTTGGAAATCCAACTATTTTGATTAATAATGCTGGAACTGGCATTGGCAAGACTATTTTGAATTCTACTGCTCAAAGTCTCAGTACAATCTTTCATGTAAATACTATTGCTCCTTTCCTTCTTACCAAGGAGTTTCTTCCTGCAATGATTGCAGAAAATTATGGTCATATTATTGTGATTGCTTCTCTTGCATCATTTATGACTCCGGCCCAAATGGTTGACTACGCCGCTTCCAAGGCTGCCGTACTTTCTTTTGCTGAAGGTCTTCGACAGGAAATCAGACACAGATTCAGTGCTCCAGGTATTAGAGTTACCAGTGTCCATCCTAGCTGGGTAAAGACCCCACTTATCTCAAAATTTAGATCATTGGATTATTTATATGCAAAAATGTTGGTTCCTGAGCAAGTTGCTTCGAAGGTAGTCAATCAAGTGGTTAAAGGTGATGGTGCAATGTTGTTCTTACCGGAGGAATGGGCAGCAGCTGCTATGTTAAGAGGATACCCATCTTGGTTACAAGAAAGAGCAAGAGATAGTACAGCTAATATGATTGTAGTAAACGAAGATTTTTAAATTGAAAGAGAATATTTTTGTGCTGACATGGAAACATTTAAATCTTGTATGGATATAATTAATATTTTTGAATAATTCTGAATTCGACTTTATTTGTTTCGTTAATATGTTCAAATAAATTTACTAGAATAAACAAATACAATATTGATAATAAATGTAAAACATTTCATACCGCTTACTTTAGAAAAAAAAACTCAATTGAATCAACTAAAACCTGAAGTCTGAAAACCGTTATATTGTACAACTGGTAAAGACTTGTTCGTGATTTGAGAGGTTAAACTCTTCGTGCTTGTTACAAAAAGTCAAGTTCTAAGATGTAAGTGTCATGTACTATCATTAAGGTCCTCTCAGCTGTTTTTTTTTTTTTTTTTTTTTAGACACCGAACAACAAAAAATATCAATTAAGTTGTATCCCGGCTAGTTCATGATAATCCAAATCCGCACAAATATATCACAACAATGGACAGTAAGGTTATTAATTACTGCCTATTAGTTGATATTGATTTGCAATTTCGAGTGAAAATGTAAGATATTCAATTTTTGTTGTTGATCGTTTTATTTAGCTAACTCGACATGATAATCAATAGTGGCGCTTTGGATGGTGTCAAACCGCTGGTAGAAGGATCCGAATTATGTAACCAAACTACAATTCTTCCAGATTCAAGTGTTAATGCCAACTCTGAGTTGATGTTGACGGTGCAGCTTTTTTCGGATAGTAGAGCATTGACGGCACCAGTGTCAACATCTTACCATGCATTTGCGAAAATGAGAAAGTGGAATGAATGGCTGAATTTGCCAATTAGATTCTGTGAGCTACCGAGGAATGCACAGCTTGCAATCACATTGTGGGACTCAGCGGGTCCTAATAATTATATACCTTATGGAGGGACTACAGTGACGCTGTTTGATGAGGCTGATTGTTTAAAGAGAGGTCGTGTAAAAACAGCAGTTTGGATTGATAAACAGGCCGATGGAAATAAGAATTCGACAACTGATTCAACTGTTATCAATACGGCTGAAATGGATAGGTTGGAAAAGTTAATTAAGAAGCATGCGACAAGAGAGATTTTACATAATTCATGGTTGGATAATATGGCATTTAGGAAAATTGAACAGATTAATAGAAATCAGTCAACAAATCCAGCAGATCATTTTCTGTATATAGATTTTGTGCAGTTTGATTATCCGGTAGTGTTTGCTGATATTGAGTATCCATCTCCTCTCATGTATCCGGCTCATAGATTTGGTTATGATATTGAGGAGTCGCAGATAAACAGAAGGTTCAATAATTTGTATAACAACAAAAGCTATACCAGTCCGACCAATACTGGTAACGAAATTTATAACGATTATTCACCTACAATTGAAACGGGACCTGTTATTCAGGTTATTGATCCTGATCAGTATAATGAAACAATTATAGAAAAGAAGTTTAGAAGACTGATCCGAGGTGCCGAACCACTTGGAATTTTCCATAAACCCACTGCCAAAATCCGTGATCAACTTAATTTATTAATCAATGCGTCACCAGTACATGAGCTTCAAGATGACGACAAAAATCTTTTGTGGAAATTCCGACACTATCTTACACGACATAAACAAGCTCTAACAAAGTTTTTAAAATCTACTTCATGGGAAAATAATATTGAAATATCACAGGCGATATCATTATTACCGAAATGGGCTGAAATTGATATTGACGATGCTCTAGAGCTATTAGGACCAACATTTCAACATCCTCTTGTTAGAGCCCGCGCGGTTGACAGATTACGTAAAGCAAGTGACCATGAGCTGGAATTGTACCTTTTGCAATTGGTTCAGGCACTTCGGTTCGACAAACCTACGTCAGATTTGTCTAAATTCTTGATTGGTAGAGCTACGAGAAATTCATTACTGGGAAACTATTTTTTTTGGTATGTTAATGTTGAAGCAGAGGAAACAGGTGCACCTCCAATATTCAAAAAGGTTCTGGAACAATTCAAGAGCACTCTGGAACAAAATGATGTCGACCAATTTAAGGTGCTTGAGAAACAAACAAAACTAATTGATCAACTATTAATATTAGCAACAAATACAAAGAATTTGAAGGAAACAAGGCAGAAAAAGGTAGAATATTTAAAATCATATATTTCTGATGCTCACAATGCACTTTTAAATTTCGAACCTGTGCCGTTACCTCTTGATCCATCAGTAATTGTATGTGGTTGCGTGCCTGAAGATTCTACTGTCTTCAAAAGTAGTTTGTCTCCATTAAAAGTGACATTCAAAGTTGTCCCCGATCCTAATAATCCTAATACACCAGAGACTTACTCTATTATTTTCAAGTCAGGAGACGATTTGCGTCAAGATCAACTTGTTATTCAGATTATTAGCCTTATGGATCAGTTACTTCAAAACGAGAATCTTGATCTGAAGCTGACGCCGTATAGAATTTTAGCAACAGGTCCTCGGGATGGAGCACTGCAGTTTGTGCCGAATGAAACTCTTGCAACAGTTTTGAGTTCATATAATGGAGGCATTCTTGGGTATTTACAGGCACACAACCCTGATTCGTCGAACCTACTTGGCGTGACACCCAAGGCTATGGATACATATATCAGATCATGTGCAGGATACTGTGTAATAACCTACCTTCTTGGAGTTGGAGATCGCCACCTTGACAATCTCCTTATCTGCCCCGATGGCCATTTCTTCCACGCCGATTTCGGATACATCCTTGGCCACGATCCCAAACCTTTCCCACCCATGATGAAACTCCCAATCCAAATCATTGACGGCATGGGCGGTGCCAACTCCGAAAACTATGACAAATTCCGTAGTCTCTGTTTTACCACATTTACAACCTTACGCAAGTCAGCTAACCTTATCCTTAACCTTTTTGCCCTAATGTCTCACTCAACCATTCCTGACATCATGTCAATGGGTGGTATGGGTACCGCAAAAGTTGAAGAAAAATTCTGTCTTGAAATGAGTGAAGAAGAAGCAATTGTTTATTTCCAGAATTTGATTAACGATAGTGTAAATGCGTTCTTGCCAATGGTTATTGATCGTCTACATAATTTGGCTCAATATTGGAGAGCTTAAAGAAACCTAAAAACTAACCTTGGACTTAGTAATTGATTGTGAATATAGAAAATTTTTCTATCTTATAGTGAAATATAATATATTTCGAATTTTATTCTATTTGTTGTTGTTTTTTTATATATAATTGAAAACCTATTTTATGCTACTTGAAGTTTAATCAGTAACTATTAAATTATTTAATTTATTACTACTATATTTCTTATTCTCAACTCGGTGAATTTTCTTGGTTATCACCAACTCCTCCAAAAAAAAAAAAAAAAAAAAAAAAAAAAATAAAACTGGTTTTAAAGTATTGCAGTAACTGATAGTATTTTATTCTAATTAAAGATCTATATTTATTTGGAAAAAAAAAAAATATTTGAATACTATAGATCGTTTCAAAAATGCAAATACCAATTTCATTCAACAGCACAGTATACTAATCATAGGAAATTTGTTATATAGTATGTAAATATGTATTTGTCACCCTAAGAATATACTATAAAATTAAATATGATTGAAGAAAAGGAAACTAATATGTATATATTTACTTCTCCATGTTAACATCCACATCATCACCAACCAAACTAGTAATTTGAAATAATGCAGTTTTTGTCCTGTCTCTTACATCTAATGATGAGTCTTCAGTATTTAAATTTAATTGATTTTTGAAACCTAAGCGTACCAAGGTTCTAGCTCTTGCTTGGGATCGCTCTTTACCTTCTTGGTTATGATCATCTTGCCAAGTCAAATTAATAACAATCCAAGCACATCCATTTCTTACATCGTCAATTTCATGTCGGAATAATGGCAAGATCTTTTGGAGTAAGGTTTCGCGTTGTAAAAATCGATCACGGAAGTTATCTGCATGCATTACAATGTTGGAAATAATGTAAACGACTTGGAGAAGTATTAGATTGTGGTGAGGTTGATCAGGGGCAATTGAAGCATTGTGGAGTGAGGTAGATACTTTTTCTTCTAAAAGATTAAGGAACCCTTCAAACCCAATTGAGTCAATCATAGAGTTGATGGACTCAAGGTCTCCACTACATGCAATATTTCTAATAATACCCATAGCTTGTTCTTGAATCTGTGGTTCTTCATCATTACAAAGTTTCAATAAATATTCGTAGGATAATTCGTTCAATAGCTGATATCTTGCTTCTTTTTCAAGTTCAAACACTGCATGTTTCAGTGCCCAAACTGAATTGAGTCTTAATGGAGGGTACTCGGAATGTGCTCCTTTCACGATCTGCGGTAAGAATCCTCCTTTTACCATAATTTCTTGTAAAGAGCTAAACTCCGGAATAATATTACAAACAGCGGCCATAACAGCAGACTTGACTTCCAATTCATCTTCTATTAATTGACTTCTAATTTCATCGGTGAGAGCTGCAGCGCCATATGTTTGTTCATAAGCTTTAGTTACTTCTTCTGGATCGGTAGAGAGAAGTGAATAAACACCGTCCGCAATTTCTGGCGTTGCTAACCCTGTTCTTAATAGTGTTACACTATGTGCAAGAGTTCTCAACAAATGACAAGAGGCCAATTTAATTTTTCGAAGTCCAAAGGCACCAATGCATACTGGACTCTCTGTTTTGCTTGACATGAATTGGATCACATTATTAATAACACCGGTTTCCATAACTGATATCCTGTAAGGTTCATCTCTCAAACAAATCGCAGCAAGCACAAGTAAACAACTAGAAATCAATTCACTATCACTCCATTTTACTGTATCTGATGCATTAATCATTTTGTAAACTTTAGTTATAACTCCCGCCTCTGTTGCCATTTTAACGATATCCGGATCATCCCTAATGACAATTGCAAGGGTTTTCACCACTTTTTCTTGATTCTTAATTGGCATATCGAGGAATGGCATCAAAAGAGCAAGATAATTTTTCGACACGCGTTTAGCCTGCTCCGGAGTTCGAGCAAAAGAGTGAATTTTAACCAGCAATGAAACTACGGCCACCCGTACTCCCGTGTTGTGACTTTTAGATAATTCCAGAAGGGTTTCCAAAAATTGATATTCATGTACCGATCGAGTTCCAGACAAGCTATTCGAATCAGACGACTGCAAAAGCTCTAACGCGTAAGATTCGTCAATTATATGTGCAAGTGCAAATAGGGCTGAATCTAATGGAAATTTCGCTGCTGAAGGAAGACGTGTAATTAACATTATTCTCGAAATTATCGGATTTATTAATGACCGAACATGGTAAGGCTTAGACTGTACTAATAAAGGAATCAATTTCAAAGCTAAGTCGAGTATGTTTGGCTGAGTGTTTGGTGATGTAATGATATGCTCAAGAGTGGCAACAACTTGCGGGTAATTAACAATTATATTTGGATTGGGTCGTACTTGCAAAATTGAGATAAGAGTACGAAGGGTTGAAGTAACCATAGGCATTGGTAGACTTGGATACATATTGCCTAACAATGTTTGCAGAATAGGAAATTTTAAAATCGCCTCCAAGGTATCGTGAGCTCCTAAAAACCAAGAATTCATTAGCTACCAGACTTTTTCCTTCTTTTAACATTTAATCTTACTTACCAAATGCAAAACTACCAATTAATATGCAGGCCTCTATCCTACATTTTTCCATCACTGATCGATCAATAATGAGTTGTAACAATACTGGAATTGTATTGTCTTTTGTACGTTCCAGCTTCTCCTCATCATGCCCAATAAGTGAGTTTCGCAGAGTTCGTAGCGCGGCAAACTGTTCATCTCCCGATGAAGACGTAATCTCGTTAATTAAATTAATAGGAGCTATCATACCAGTGATAGTGTAAAGAAATATCAAGTTGTGTGAAGAATTAACAATAGTTGAAAATGTTTCTGAGGAGAAGTTTGAATTGTTTTTTATTCAATTTCATCGATTTTTCTTTTTTTTCGGGGGTATACACTTGTAAAACTGATTACATAAAAAGTTTATTATCCTATATTATAACCCATCATAATTGCAGTCACCATCGCGTTCCTATGATCAACTTTTGTATCAATGGAAGGCATTTGATCGATAATCCAGTTTCATCACGGGCAATTGTAAACCATATAAAACGGGACTGAATCGTTCGTGTTTATATCAATTTCATCAGCCTAATTAAATCACATGATTCTAGGTACTGTAGACCCAATGTGCACATATACTAACATTATACTCTACATAGAAATCTGATGTAAGTAAGACATGCAAATAGGCCAAATAAAACAAATTTAAGTAGAACCAAAGCTGGTCGTCGTAAATAAAAAAAATTTCAGCATTGTTATCTATTACCTTTTATTTGATTGACCAAAGGAAAAATCGTATCATTTTGAATAGTAATATTATAGGAAAGCGTACTACCAATACACTTCCCCATGTAATCCACATTATAGAAACCAAAGCATATTCCAATATACAATAACCAAAATTGACCATTGCTTGTCTTTTAAATTTGCCCCTTTTCAACATATCCATTTTTTCGGTCGTTTTTTTGAGTTCCAGATTATACGAAGTAGAAAGTCGATTTAACGTAATATCAAAATCTGCCATCAAATTATCAACTCTTGATGAGGTTTGTGATAAAGCTAGTTGAAACCCAGAAATATATTTACTGGATTGGTTAATAGATTTCTTTATTGCTGGAATATTTCTTTTGACAATATTTCTGATATTACTTTCATGAGCTTGACAATTATCATAAAAAATACATGTATATTTTCGAGGACAAGGACTTATTTCATTGAACTGACCATAAAGGATAAACATTGATGCCTCAATAAAATTCAATTCTTTCAAATATTTTTTTATCTCCGTAATGTTTGTATCGTTAGTGGAAAGTTTTGAACCTATACTTTCTTTATCAGATCTTGATATTGAAAGGAATTCTTCCTCAAAGCTACAACTGTCATGTTTTGTTTTGTCAATTAATAAATCCGATGTAGAAGGTTTATGTCCATTGTCAATTGCTCTCTTTGTGTCATCAACTATTATGTCAGATGTTAAATTGTCTTTGCTATCATTATTTTCAACTTGATCCTGTGATTCTTGGGATGGTGGCTTCAATTGCACTGAGTGCCGTGAACTTTTCGTTATCATTTGTAATTGTTTTATGCTTTGTTTTATTGAACTTTTACGTCTGTGCCAAGTTCCTTGTTCAATACTACGTCGATAATGCAAATTATTATGTGTATGGCCATGTGTAGAACTATGATGTGGGTATCTCTTTTTCGAAGTTTCATGAGTTGACAACCGATCGAACCAACTCAACTGAATTGTCATTTCTCCAGGTTCAACAGTCCAATATTTCAACCCTTTTAGTTTTTGCCTCATACCAATCTTGCTACGTTGTCTAATGATCTCTAACGGATTGTAGGATCGATCTTTCATGATAGATTCTGTAAGCTCATATCTTAGCTCCAATTTTGCTTTTGCTTGTTGTGCTCTAAATAAAGTACTATAGGAAGGATACATTTTCGTTGTATTTCTTTGTGAATTATAAGCCGTTTTGACAGCTTGTACAGCATGAGCGGCGTGTGTTTCATCTGTAGCAACTTTGTACTGAAGAAACCCATTTGCAATACGCTGGGCATTAAGCCTTAAGCAAGTTTTTTCGAGATCGAAAGTATTTACTGGAGAGAGCTCTTCTGGTTCAAGAATATGAACTGGGTGTGGAAGAGGTTTGTAAGTCCTTCTGTTATTTGTAGTTTTGGTCGCTATTCTGGTTTCGTCCTTGAGAGTTGCAGGAATCACTTCAACTAATCCCAATTCAGACGCATACATTTTAAACTTGTTTCACTCTCAGCTTCTTTATTTCACTCGAGTAAACTACAAGTATCGCGACAATAAATCGATTGGAATCGTATGAAGAGATTAATGAAAAAGATAATATTTGAAACGGAGAAGAAAAAAAAGTCAGTGAGGGTGAAATGAACGGCTATTTATTTATGTTAAATCATATGGTTTCTTGGAAACAATTAAATTAAACTTTTTTCAACTTTATTATGTATCTACTCATGTACATATGTACATATGCACACATAACATTGGCACGCAATTCTCTTCGGTAAACTTGTAAATTTGTTCATCATTTTTACAGCCTATTGTTATGTCGTCCTTTTCACTCAAAGGGAATAAGCAAATTGTGATGAAGACTACTACTACTACGTAGTATTCATTTATTGAGTCATCTTGATTGAATGTAAATCTCCACTGTGTACATGGCTCTCCAAATGAGGTGGATCTATCATGGTTAAATGGACGTTATATTTCCAGAACAAAATTTTTCAACATTTCACAGTATACATTTGTATATAATACACTTCTACAGATCCACTATGGTAGAATGTTATCTTGCGCGGATATAGACGTTGATTTACATCTACATACATGTAGGTACATAACTTTCTTAAGAATAATAATAAGAGAGAAAGGAAATAAAGTGCATTTACAGAGAAGCCATGTGTTCAATCTATGGTATACATACATATCTGTACTTTACTCTAAATCAAGAGCATGCTTAAAGTCTACTATGACAAAAGTTGGGTGAGATTTTATATATGCATCTAATTTTCATGTTGAATACTATTCACTACCACATTTCTTCCACGCAAAACAACATTTAATGCAGTATATACCTTACCTGCCTGTAACTTAATATAGAGTGTGAAGGGATAAACCAAAAAATTTAAAAGACTTTTTTTTACTAAAGCTAGCGGATATTTTAAAACATTTGTATCCGCTTAGCGGAGTGTTGCCTCCATATAGTTGTAATTACACATGTGCATAAGGCCTGTATTTTCTACTTGTGATAGTTCTTCAACTTCAACGCCACAAAAAGAATTGCTTATGTAAGTACGCCACAGAAATTTTTTTTGTGAGCAAAAAATATTAGGGTACTACTGGGGTTTCTCATGTTCTGTTATGTATCAACTCTTACCATGCAATTATATCACAATCACCATGGGTAAATTTTATGATATTGATTTTCCGTGTTATGATTCTGTAAAAAGTTGGCTTATACCAACCTTTTGATGTACATGATTTATCGCTGCAAGATACATTCAATGACTTGTCCTGATTCATTTCGTATAAAAATAGAACAAGAACAGAGAAGAAGGTAGTGGTATTTAAATGGTAGGCAATACATATGGGAATCGGATCAGATACACAGAATCATGTGTACACATCAACATTGTTGATAGAGCTTGCACATAATACGATGGGAATACAAAATTCTTATGTTAAAATACATGTGTTCAAATGTTTGAGAGTATTTGTAAAATGGACATCCAATATTATGTCAATTGTCACAGTATTTCATATAGGCCATGCGCACATATGTACATACATGATTCGGATTTATTCTCAGAAAATGTAGGTAAGGGTTAAACATGGTTGCCACAAGTCTCTGAGAAATTCAGAATTATCCTACAAAATTATATATTAAAAACAGAGACCTATATTTTTGTCTATTGAGGATTTTAGCGAAAATACACCTTTAGAGGTTACCAAAACCAATATTGAATTAGGGCCAAAATTATAATTTTTTTTTTAAAAACAAATAGTAAAATCATATAACCTAACCCCAGTAATAATAATAACTCGTCATAAAACTAACACACGCACACAATACTCTTTTCCCAACATCATCAAATCCATCTTCATTTCATCAAATGGCAAACGAGATTCAAGAGTACGTGGATAATTGTTTTGCATTAAATATATTGTTTAGCTCTTTATCTAACTATTAACAGAGTTTTTAAACAAATTCCACCAATAACGAGAACACTTGTTCTTATTTCGTTGGTGCTATTTTTTGGAACTGCTTTAACAATTATTAATCCAATATATTTGTTGAATTATTGGCCTTATACATTAAAAAAAATTCAAATATGGAGACCAAGTAAGTTGTTATGTATTTTTTGTGATGACATAGTCATTGGAAGTTTAACAACAAAACTAATTGACTTTCAGTAACTGCATTCTTATTTCCCTCGGGTGATCCCATCAAGGCTGCGATGGATATTTATGCTTGTAAGTATATACCAATCCACTTTGCGAGCTGCAAACTAATTATCCTCTTTAGTATATTCCTATAGCAAAAGGTTAGAGGAGGAAAAGTTTAAAAAGAGAACTGCCGATTATGCATTCTATCTTATTATCATATCAGTTGTGATCACTGTGAGTTACGTCTCTACTTATTGCAGATATTTTCAAAATACTAACCCAGTTTCTAGATATGTAGTACAATTCTTGGAGCAACACTCTACACTAAACCTTTGATCGTTGCTTTAACTTACACTTGGGCTCAAGACAATGCTGAAGATCTTGTCACTTTCTACTTTTTAAAACTAAAGGCCAGTTATTTACCAATTCTTATGCTTCTTCTTGATCTCATCATGTCTGGTCAACGATCCATGCTTATATCTGGAACGGGTTACGTTGCAGGTCATTTGTATCTATTTTTCGATGAGTTGTACCCTGAGGCTGTTGGTAGAAACACAAGAGTTATTTCTACACCTGGATTCCTCAAATCAGTATTTCCATCTCCAGTTGAATCCAATATCAAAAGTACAGGATTCGGTACGGCCTTTAAACCCACCAACAAGAGCAACAATAGCAGTAGTACTGCAAGTAGTTCTGGATTTAGTAGGTTTGGGTTTTCTGGTCCATTCCAAGGTAAGGGTCGTAGATTAGGTGATTAACTGTGGGTGAGCGAGAGAAAGAAAGAAAACAAAAATAATAACAAAATGTATATTACGGCTATAAGTAATAAAAAAGAACAAGCATGGATTTTTTATTAGGTGAATGTTGAGATGATTTTATTGTACTAGATTACTCTGCAAATTCTGGACGAAGATCGCTTCTTCTGGGAGCGACCAAGGGATGTAATTGAACTATATAGACGCGTTAGTTAAAAAGAATCGAGGAAATGAAATAATCATGTCGGCAAAGATCTAAAAGAAGACTCTTTCATACCTAAATATGTGATAGCCCACCTAGTACAGAATTGTGGTTAGTAAATATGGTCAAAATCACAATCGATCAAGAGAGAACTCACATTAAATAACACATTGACAAGGTTAAAATAACACTGCTCCTCACCACACTATAATCCAACTATGTTAGCAATACAATTTTCAAACATAACTTGATATCATCTCGAACAGAATTTTTTGAGGTTGTGAATACGAAGCACTAACGTTTTGTTTTCGTTTTTAGTTGTGAGGAACCAAGTTGCAATAGACAACACTACAACAGCAGCCAATACACCAATAACAGTCCAACCACTCATTTTTTTCTTCTGTATAACTGTGTTATGCTTATTCTAAGAAAATGCAAAAAAAGTGTTGTTAGAGTTGCTAATAAAGAAAAAGAGAGAGAAGAGAAAGTAAAAACAAAAAAAAAAAGGAAGCCCATTTTTCTGTGGGTTTTTTCTGGTGGCAGAAAATGGTTGCTTGAAAATGTGCACGTGACTCAGTATTAGTATTTTTTCAAGTCTCTTATTATGGCCTTTGAACAGCTACAGACAAACTTGAATAAATGAAAACTTCATTGTTGTTCAATTACTTGCAAATGAGACCAAAGAAATTTTAGAGTGTGCATCATAGTCCAGTTTCGAACTTCAAAAATTAGTTTGATTTCAGGTTGGAGCTTGTGTAATTTTCATAGACAACAGAAAACTAATTTTGCTCCCCGATCTTCTTTCACCCATATTCTTCTTCCCAACCTCCATAATAATTTGAACTCTCGACGTAAACTTAGGCCGGAAAGGAGATCAAATAATGGCATTGTTGCAGCAAGAATTGCCAGTGGAGATAACTAACTGGCTACATAGAATCTTACAACCGGTATGTGAATTACTCCAAGTCCAAAAATCTTAAATTCATAATCTGCATAGCATTATTAACCGGAGTTCGGTCTCTCATATAGGAATATCATGATCCAATTCGAACATATCATGACACAGTTCAAGTATTACTAGCGTACCCCACCCTGCGGCCGAAGACTAATGTATACAGTAAGTATCTCGAGACTAAAATTGTTCTTTCAATATAGTCATTTGCTAATCATTCTAATGTTCATATGTAGCTGATGAAACTGGTCGGCCAGAACTATTATTATGTTTGTTCGGTACAATTCCTGTCCAGATCGGTGAAGCTATTTATAGGATCCCTGTTGAATTATGGGTTCCTAAAACATATCCTTCTAACCCACCATTTGCGTTTGTTAGACCAACTTCAAATATGCTAATCCACCCTGGTAATCATGTCGATACAAATGGAAAATATTATCATCCTTACATATCATACTGGAGGGATAACATTCCGGTAAGTTTTATTGTTGATGTTTTTTTCGGAAGAGACATTAATTGTATCAAAGATCAAATTCAAACTAATGTTTTGGTATTGATAGAACTCAAATCTTTTGGAGCTTGTAAGATTAATGAGTGTTATATTCGGAAAGGAACCACCAGTGTATGCTCGACCAACTAACTACCATTCACCTCCTCCTTTGCCACCGCATCCGTCTCCAGAATATCAGCGTGAACAGATATCTACAAACAATACTGGTAGCTCTACGATCTCAGGTCAATTGGGCCATAATAACAATAATGATGAACGTAATCCGCCACTACCTCCAAAACCTGTACAACTTCAACCACCACAGTATGCACAATCATCAACCTCGTCGTTAACAAATAGACAAACCGGAATATCAATGGAATACCAGCGTGAACAAATATCTAGAGAAAATACTGGACGAAATTCACCTAGTTCTATTCAATTGTCACAAAATAACACTGGAGATCAGTTGCCACCCCCTAAACCTCCTTTGCCAGCTAAAATTCATCCTCCCCAATACATTCCTTCGCCAATTTCTCAGTATAGACAAATGACACCAGTCACTACAGCGACAAATGGATCACCTATGTCTAATCCAGTAGGTTACCAAATGTTTGGACCCGGTTCTAGCTCTAGAACACCAAATTCCTATAGTCCCATTCGACCCCAATCAACTCCTGTTCGTACGAAACATGTTCCAATAGATATTATGGATCAGCCTGATGAACCTACTACACCTATATCATCAGAAGTCAACCTAGCGACTCCACCAAAACTTCCACCTAATCCCCAAAAACTTGAAGCCTTGGACAAGATTCGGGCAGCTTTAGTTGATATAGATGTTAGGATCGAGCAACCAATGCGACAAAAGAATGAAGCTTGGATCAAACAAAACTTGGATTCATTGGCATCTATGAATAATGCAGTAATGACAGAAAAAGCTGAACTAGAACGAATTATTTCAATAGCTAGAGAGAATGAAACATTATTAAAAAATAAAATTGATCAAGTCAAAAAGCTTATGGAAGATATTGAAAATCGACCTGATATTGATGTGGATCAGTTAGTTTGTGCTGAAAATGTTGTTTACAACCAGCTATATGATTTGGTAACAGATGATTTTGCTATTGATGATACAATCTACGTCTTGAGTAAGGCGTTAGAAAATAATAAGATTAGTCTGACTACATTCATGAAAGTAAGTTTTATTTTCTTCTTTTTTATTGTACTCTTCATGGCATTAGAAGGTTTTACTAACTATATCTTTTTGCTAGTATACTCGAACTCTTGCAAGAGAACAGTTTATGAAACGTGCATTAATACAAAAGATTCAATGTGATATTAAATTGGACTAGCCATAATATTAATAAATCTGATTAGAGTCTTTGCAATAAATATAAACATATGGTACCTACCGTAGGTAGATATGTATACCTATCCTATCGACCAAAAACAGCTATAGCTTTTGCATGTAACAACAAGAATATTTTTTCTAATGTTTGTGTTATATACTAGATTGAAACTTGATATTAAATCTCTATGTCATAGGGTATCACTTATTGCAAAATTTTCTACGTCTTTTGAAGGTGGGTAGCTATTTGGTAAAAAATAAATATGGATAAAGAAATTGTAGGAAAGTACATACATTATAATTGATTAATCCAGGCATCACTTTTTTGGTATAAGTAACAGTATCATGCTTACATACATTCTCAAGAATATTCAGTGCCAAAGACAGTTTGTACAGATTGTTTCCCCTGTCTGGTACTTAATCCAAAAATTCTCTAATGTAAAATGCAACAACATAGTGAAAAATATGAATTCAGTTTTTTTCCTTTCTTCTACTTAATATTGTACGTACTTGTACCGTGGGTCACTATGTTATGACAACATGTTATTTATCCTACCAACTGCAATGAATTCCTGTGTTAAACATTAAGATTGAAGTCAATCTTACAATACATTTAAAATGAATGGTTTCTAAAGATTGAAAAGGTTTCCTATTGTGAATCGGATATAGACTTTCCCCATCATCTAAGACTTTTCCCGAAAAATGTTTAAATATAATCGGAACGAAATAAATTTGATAATATAAAAAATATGACATTTTCAAGATATTTTTCTTTTAAATAACAGTATCATTTTGTGTGTTAAGCTCTATTTGCTCTCTAGACTTTATACAACTATATAAGGTTAGGGTAAGTTTTGTCTAAAAAATTTTCTATGGTCAAGCCTTCTGACATTTTCCTCCCAACCATAGAATATGAAATTTTTCTTCCCTTTTTTTCCAACACCTTTTGCATTCTGTATGACGGTTAGTTCATCGTAAAAACATACATACGGAAAAAATGGCTGACGTTTCAAAACAAGAATCTAATGAATACAGCATTAAACCTGAAGCTACCACTGCTTCAGTTGACACAAGCGAGTGGCCTTTATTGTTGAAGAACTACGACAAGCTTCTTGTTCGTAGTGGACATTACACTCCTATCCCCACTGGTTGCTCGCCCTTGAAGCGTGATCTTAAATCCTACATCTCTAGTGGTGTTATCAATTTAGACAAGCCTTCTAACCCTAGTAGTCACGAAGTCGTTGCTTGGATTAAGCGCATTTTGCGTGTTGAGAAGACTGGTCATAGTGGTACATTGGATCCTAAAGTTACCGGTTGTTTGATTGTTTGTGTTGACAGAGCTACTCGATTGGTTAAATCTCAACAAGGTGCTGGTAAGGAATACGTTTGTATTGTTAGATTGCACGATGCCTTAGAGGATGAGAAGGAAATGGGACGTGCTTTGGAAAACTTGACTGGTGCTTTGTTCCAAAGACCTCCTTTGATTTCTGCTGTCAAGAGACAATTGCGTGTGCGTACTATTTATGAATCCAACTTGTACGAATTTGATAACAAGCGTCATTTGGGAGTTTTCTGGGCCTCTTGTGAAGCAGGTACTTACATGCGTACATTATGTGTTCATTTGGGTATGTTGCTCGGTGTTGGTGGACATATGCAAGAACTTCGAAGAGTTAGATCTGGTGCACTTTCAGAAAATGATGATATGGTTACATTACACGATTTGCTCGACGCTCAATGGTTATACGACAATACAAGAGATGAATCATATCTTAGAAGATGTATTAAGCCCTTAGAGACGCTTCTCCTCAGTTACAAACGTATTGTTGTCAAGGACTCTGCAGTTAACTCTGTTTGTTACGGCGCTAAGTTAATGATTCCTGGTCTTCTTCGATACGAAGCTGGAATTGAACTCAATGACGAGGTTGTCTTGATGACTACTAAGGGTGAAGCTATTGCTATTGGCATTGCTCAGATGTCTACAGTTGACCTTTCCACTTGTGATCATGGTGTTGTTGCTAAGATCAAGAGATGCATTATGGAGAGGGATACATATCCTCGAAGATGGGGTTTGGGCCCTGTTGCTCAACAAAAGAAGAAACTTAAGAGTGACGGTAAATTAGATAAGTATGGTAAGCCCAATGAGAAGACACCTGCATCATGGACTGAATCGTACACAGACCATACTGTTGAAGGTGCTGTAAATCCTACTGCACCTGAACCAGCAAATGTTGAACCTACTCCTGAATCCCCCAAGATTGAGGAAGTAACAAAAGAAGTAACTAAGGAAGAGGAGAAGGAGGAAAAGAAAGAGAAGAAAGAGAAGAAAGAAAAGAAAGAAAAGAAGGATAAGGAGGAGAAGAAAGAAAAGAAGGAAAAGAAAGAAAAGAAGGAAAAGAAGCGAAAAGCTGATGATGAAGAAGAAGGTGAGAAAAAGAAGAAGAAGAAGTCTAAGAATTAGTTGTACAATCTATAACGCTTTTTTATTTCTTTTTTATCTATATATATTTTGTTGCTAGAGTTATTTTACTTTATTATTTGTAAATTTGATGTTATTATTACTTTTTTCACTTTGCGTAATAGTAAATTATTTACTCTAGAATAACTCTACTTGTGGTTCTCTAGGGACTAAATTTGATAGACAAAAGGAAAAACTTACCGGTTACCGAATTCACATAAGTACTATAAACTATGATCTAAGTTATAAATTTATTGATAAGTGGCAGATCTCGTATTAACTGTTTCTGTTTGTTTCTGTGGGTTTTGCGTTTCGATTAACTGCCATTTTTAGTCGAAAACCACTGCAAAGAAATTAAGGTCTTCCATAAATTCGCACAGACTTTGAACAAACAGTCTAAATTGAACGCAGCAAATGCTAATGATGACTACATTCCTAGTAGTTCATATAGACCTATCTATTTGAATTTCGGGAGGTTACGGGAAGTTTCTATCGGTTGAGACTTTTATAGGTGTAGATGGCGATAGCCTCGCGTGCTCTCAACATAAGAGGCGAAAAAAAAAGGAGATAAAAAAAATTAGGCGGTGAAAAATGAATATTACGGATCGTTTCAATATCTTACTCCATGACTAATTCTAATTATAAGAGCTGTAGAAATAAGTATATAAACACCGTCAAAGTAGCATTTTTTTTCCTCAATTTTCATTTGCAAACATTAGAAGCTAGTTTTCTATCGACGATTTGATTGGTTTCTATTGTTGCTATGCTTGTTGATTACTTGGTTCAAAATCCGGTGACGTCTTTGGCTGGTCTCGCTGCTACAGTCGCTTTGTATTATACTGTTATATGGCCATTCTTTTTATCACCATTGAAAAATGTTCCAGGGCCTAAAATTGCAGCAATTACCGAATGGTGGATCTTATATATAACATGGTCGGAACAACGGAATCGAAAAGTACATGAACTTCATCAAAAGTATGGCCCAATTGTTCGTCTTAGCCCTCATGAAGTTAGTATTAGTGACCCTCAATATGTCAAGGAAATTTACGTCAGTGGAAATTATGACAAAAGTGGATTCTATGGACAGTTCAGCAACTATGGAGAACACTGTACGTTTTCAACATTGACGAAAAAAGAGCATATCATAAAGAGGAAAGTACATGCGCAAATGTATAGCAAATCATTCATCACATCAAAACCAATCGAGGATATTGTTCAAAGTAAAGTTAAACAAGTATTGACATATGTAGGTGGAAAAAATACTGAGGTTTACGAATTGTTTCATTGTTTGGCTATGGATGTAGTGACGGGTTTGATTTTTGGAAAAAAGAATGGAACTCAACTTTTGAATGATGTTACACGAAAGTCGTGGAAAGTCGTTGATGATTATCGAAAACAATCTTCCATGTGGTTTTGGACTACATTGATGCCTCAGTATTATGATATGGCCGCCGGTAAAGAACGTTTAGCTGCTGGCGCTAGAGCCCAAAAATGGAACGTCGAAAACTGTGAAAAGGCAGTTGTGAATGGTGCATTAGAAGATTCAAATAGTATTTTGAAGAAGCTCTATGAAACCAATGTTACAGGATTAAAGGCCTTTAGTGAAGTTCAAGATCATGTTGCAGCAGGTCATGAAACTACAGGTGCTACTTTATCATTTCTAACATGGCACTTATCCCTTCATCCTGAGATACAAGAAACTTTGAACAAAGAGATTGTGGATGCTTTTGGGAACCCACCTGTCGATGATCCCACTTATGTCCCTCCATATAAAGGTGTCGACTCTTTGGAGTATTTGAATGGTGTTGTCATGGAGACATTGAGAATCTACACTGCCATCCCAGGTGCAGAACCTCGTGTTGTTCCTCCCTCGGGTATGATGTTCCAAGATAAATACTTAATTCCTGGAGGTACTGTTATTTCCATGCAACCATGGACTTTACATAGAGATGAAAAGGTCTTCCCTGAACCTGAGAAATTCGACCCCCGCAGATGGATTGATTCAAGTGAAGCTGAATTGAAAGAAATGAATAAGAATTTCATGGCTTTTGGCAAAGGAGTAAAGATGTGTTTGGGACAGTTCTTGGCTACCGAAGAGATTAAATTAGTAGTCACCAGTATTTACTGGAGATACGTCACCAAGATTAGTCAAGGATATGACAATGATAGCATGTATGTTGTAGACAAGTATACAGTGCATCCCAAAGGACACTGTTTGAAACTTGACTTTGAAAAGATTGAATATTGAAATATATATATGCATGGAATTAATGAATTTTAGATTATTTTTTTTACTTGTTTGAATTAACCAATTGACGGCGGGCGGCGTAAGTTTGATATTTGTGGGAGTGTGAGTGGGACAATGGATGTGTGTACCTACATACGCGCATGGAGATTGAAGTTTATTTATGATTGAAGTGATGGCTTTCGCGCTGGAGAAATTAGTTCCCCCGGAAAAATAAATAAATCTTGATTTTACAGCCTTACTCGATTCGGTCATAAACCAGTGTGCCTCATTTCAGAGTGTGGTGGATGGACGTTTTTAAAGCCCTACATCAACTTGCACTAGACCCCAAATGTTTGGCTTTTAAAGTCATTAGCTCCGAGAATGCTTTCTGTTCTCCTTTGTTCTTCTTTTTCTTCCAATTTCCCTCTCTGTCTTCCTTTCTCTCGCTCTCACTATTTTGTTTCTTGTTGTTCACGTAGAATCTGTGACTTGGACATAGACAGCTCTTTTATATTATTTATATATTGACACACAGACAATGACATCACTATCAGTCCCTACTCCGTTACAACTTCAGCAACTCTCACTTCAGCAAAAATATCAATACATCCAAAACGCCAAACAAGAAACGGAGTACCTTCATCATCAAATCCAGTCACTCAAAGCACAAACACAAAACACTACCTTACCAGAAGTTTGCTCCAGTCTAACACCATTTGCACATCCACCACGGTTTGTTAAAGCCAGCAATGCATTCAAAGGACATCGTGGTAAAATACAAGATATGAAATTGTTTGCTGATAATACAGCACTTGTCTCAGTTGGACAAGACGGTATTTTGTTGGTATGGGACGTGGAAAGTGGAATGAAGGTGAATGCGATTGGGTTGAAGAATGTGTGGATGTTGACATGTGCGGTAAGCCCTTCAGGGAGGTTAGCTGCAGTGGGAGGATTGGACAACGTGTGTACGGTCTATAATATTATGGATGACGAAGAAGATATAGATGATTTAGTCATGCCTACACCTTCAAGTGGGAACTTCCCAATGAATGGCTTATGGACACAAGTACCACGCTCCATACTAAAAGGTCATAAAGGTTACATTTCCAGCATAGTCTTTCCTCAAGAAACAAAACTCCTATCCGCAAGTGGTGATATGTCAATAGCATATTGGGATTTGAACAAAAATAAAAAGATTTCAGAATTCGTTGATCGAAACCTTGGTGATGTCAGTTCTGTTGTATCTCACCCAACAAACCCAAACGTTTTCGTATCTGGATCTTTAAAAACCGTCAAAGTTTGGGACACAAGAGTTCCCATCAGTACACAAGAATTTACTGGTCATGAAGATGACATTAATGTTGTAAGGTAAGATTTCTCCTGCACACTCTCTTTATTACGCCAACAATTACTAATATTTCACAGAATGTTTCCTGATGGAAATGCTGTAGTTACTGGATCAGATGACACCACCTGTCGTCTTTTTGATCTTCGTTCAGATTGTCAAGTTGGTCAATACTCTAATCCTCAAATCAATAGTGCTGTCAGCACATGCGAATTTTCCTCTTCCGGAAGACTGCTATTTACATCTTACGAAGATGGCACTCTCGGTACCTGGGATGTTCTAAAAGGTACCTGGCTTGGTGAAATAACTCGTAACAACGGTCCAGGTTGTCAAATCACTTCGGTTCAAGTCAATTCTGATGGTTCTAGAATATATACCAGCAGTTGGGATTCTTTGGTAAGTTTCGCTATAAATCTGTTTTTTTTTTTATCAAAAAATTACTATTATCAAATATTCAATATTCTAACTTGGTAATTTTCTATAGATCCGATCATATCGACCTGTTTAAAAAGCTAGGAAGATATTCATCTTTCTTCAATTTGCGATTATTCCTATTCTATTTTCCGGCTATACTTTTGTTACTCATCATTCCTACATATCAACTTACTACATCACATCAAACGCATCACTTGTGTTTAGTAGAGACGAGGTAACTTGCTTATATATATTTACTAATACTAACTAATTCATCATCATTTTCAATTCTCTTCGTTGTCGCTGTCATTCCCCTTCCATTATTTTGTCGCATGTCAACCTCAAAAAATAAACACAACACAACTTGCCAGCCATCCGAAATATTTTTTTTTTTTTTCAGTTACTTACATAGTACTATAGCAACTGGATTAAACTGAATTGTACTAGCCGAGAAAGTCTTCAAACGTTGTTACAACATGCAATGCCAAAACAATGTGGGAGGGGGTGGGGAGAAACCCAAATTCATGGTTAATACTTGAGACTTGGGCTAAAAAACAATATAAAGTGAGCCTGAATAAAAGTCAACTCAAGATGACTTGAAAAACAATTTGTATAAATAAGCATACTAATAGTCCTGTTACTTGGTTGTATTGGACATAAATTTCTGACACATACATATATAATACATAATTAAAGGTAGGTACATACATATGTATGTATGTATGTATTTACTAAGGACGTTTAGCAAGAACAAAAATAAAAAGTTAATACGTTTTTCATTGAAGTATCACCAACGATTCCAAACTTTTAAATAAGTAATGATTTCATAAGAAGACATCAGTGTATATTTTTCTAAACTCTAAATCTTAACATTAAAGAATCTTAACAACAGCAAGAAGTATTTATTATTTTTTTTCTCTTCTTTCACCTTTATATTTACTAGTGTCAGATACGATGATGTTACAATCTTCACAACGTAGAAAATAATGGTGTTGAATAAAAATGTACACTAGAATGTTTCTCTCCCTATAATCTTTAAAATTCAAATGATATATTGATGAAATTTCTCAAAATTAAGTAAAATTGTTTATTTACAGTTGTCTTTTATCTGATTTTTCGTTTTCTTGCTAAGAGTAAAACGAAATTCAAAAAAAAAAAAAAAAAAAAAAAAAAAAAAAAAAAAAAACATGATATTTCAAAACCTAAAATTTCCAGGTACGTATATACCTACACTTTTCTATTTCCCTTGTTCTTTTAAAAAATCCATATATTGATCATATGCTTGTTGAATATTTCCATCCATCACCATATCATCTTCAGTCCATTTCAAAATTGTTTCTGTGTCAAAATCCAACATCATACCAGTAATTTTTGCTGTGACATCCAAATCCCCTTTCACCGATGGATGTCGTTTGATTCGTTCGTATAACGCTTCACCAACAATTTGTTTCGCATCTTCATCAGTTGCGGAAGCTAATCGAACAGCAAGATTGGTAAAATTGAGATTGTTTATTATTGGACCAGCCGACTGCCTTGATCCACGATGAAATTGGCCCTGGTTAGCGGTCGGTGGATTCATAATGGAGGGAAAATTAAATTGAGTCGGGGAAGGAATCCACTGTGTTTCACCATTAGGTCCAAGTATTGGAATGCCGAGATACCCAGAACCTGCAGGTCCCGCTGATAGGTAGTTGGTAAGGTACGGTTGGTAGTAATATGGGTAGGGCCCTATTGTCTGACCTCTAAATGATGATTTAATATGCTGGGGAGGTGGACTGCTAACAGAATCCACATCATAATTAGAATTGATTGGATATGATGGAGAACCACTAATACCATTTCCTTCTTCTTTTGAAATCTGAGTGGCCATAAGTGGTGGAATGAGGTTATTAATACTAAAAGGGTGAACTGGTAGTGCTTGAATTGGTTTGGTACCTTTTGCAAGACTTACTTGAATAATTTTACCGTTAAGAGGTTTATTGTTCATTTCCCTAATAGCACGATGCGATTCTTCCGGGGTTGAAAAACAAACAAATCCAAATCCTCGAGAATCGCCATTGCTTTCAACTATCACTTTAGAAGAAACAATATTACCAAATGGCGAAAAAGCTGAAACTAACATATCCTGAGTTACAGATGAATCCAAATTGGTAATATAGAGATTCACTGATGCGTACCGAGGAGATCGATATTGATGGTTTGATTCATAAGATTGACGAAGTTTGTCATGTCTTTCATTCCAAGTCTGCGTACGACTGATGCATAACGGTTTTCCTTTCAAAATGTGATTATTTAGACCTTGAATAGCATCGACAGCTTGATCATGTGTAGCAAAAGAAATAAATCCAAAACTTTTAGAATTTCCATGATTGTCCTTTTGTAATGTTACATTCTGTAGTTCGCCATATTTCGAGAACAACTCAGTTAGTTCTTCTTCTGTTACTGTTAAATCAATATTTCTGACGAATAAATTCGTAAAGTTCATTTTGTTTTCTTCAGCAGTTTGAGCTGGATTCATTCGTGAGACATGATATCCCACATATATCTTATTGCCCTGAATAATTTTTCCATTCATTCCTTCGATTGCAGCACCGGCTGCTTCGGGAGTCTCAAAATTCACATGTCCATAAACCCGAGGCTTTCTTCTATAGGAATCAGATGGGATCATGGATGATACAATTTTACCGTAAGGACTAAATAATTCCCTTAGAAATTCATCTGTTGTCGATGGATCTAGATTGTTAATGAATATTTTAGTTCGACTTCCAGTACCCAAACTACTGGAGATTGATGATGCTGAAGAGTTTTTTGCACTAGAAGAAACAACTGGCCCTGAACTTCCTTGAAATAAATTCACTTTACATGGTTTTCCAAGAATGGGTTTGTGATCATAAGACAAAGAATCAAGGGCATCTTCTTTGTCTTTAAATTTCAGGTAAGCATATCCCAAAGGACTCCCCGAATCATCATCAGTGATGATTTTAATTGAAAGAACACTTCCAAACTTTGAAAAAATATGATATAAGTCATTTTCACCTACTGCATCATCAAGGTCTGATATACGTATCGTCCTGTCGGGACTGAACGAGGTATGATTAGCCTTTTCAGCAGCTGATTTAGAACTTGGTCTATAAATATCGGGGGTCGAGATTTCAGGCGACGCTTCCTGAGATCCAATTGTGCTAGTCATTGATGATGCGAAAGAAATGAACAGCAAAAGTTATAACACACAACTACCAAGAGCAAATCCCAACAAAAAAAAAAAGAAGGGAGCAGTAAAGTTAGAGTGGTAGAAATTGTTAGGAAAGAAAAGAAGAGGAGAAATGTAGAGTAGTACTACTAAAGTATTAGGGTTACGGGGAGAATTTATAAACTGGACAACTCATCGCTACAGCATTCTTATAAAGAATATTTTATCACTATGTACTGTTTCCGTCCTATTTCCTAACTAAATTAATCTACTTTCGATATCCAAAAATATCACTATATGAAAATAATACTAATAAAAATGCCCTAGCCCGCATAAAACAAACGCGTTGAAATTGTTATTGATTTCGATCTCCATATCAGCTACTCTCGACAAGAAACATCTCTTAAACTATCTATAACCTCAACGCGCTCCATTGCCCTTTTTTGTTGTAGCACTACGCTATCTGTCCATTTTGAAAGTATTAGGCGTGAACCTTTTGTGATTGTATGCCTCATATCTTCATATACTACTTGTGTAAATTGAGAACGCGCTTGATCCCATCCACGTTTTAATCGCATTGAACCTAGACATATTCCAGATGCAGAAACGAAAAGACTGCTAGCAAGGTCAGGTAATTCAAAGAAATAGTAGCCAATGAATGGGAAAAACAGTGATGGCAGTTGAAGAAATATAAAGTTGTGAAGCAGTAAACGGTGTGACGTATTATGTAGTTGAACTGAGGCATATTCAGT
The DNA here is from genome assembly GCA_030568955.1 of Geotrichum siamense (nom. inval.). NCBI lineage: Eukaryota > Fungi > Ascomycota > Dipodascomycetes > Dipodascales > Dipodascaceae > Geotrichum > Geotrichum siamense (nom. inval.). Next base: position 30,351 of record JAJMJJ010000011.1, on the reverse strand, counting down.
AAGTTGAACTTTAGCTTCATCAAAAGTAGATTCCGGCAATTCAATAGGTGGAAACTGATGAAAAGTAATAAATTCATCGAGCTTTAAGTTCAATGACTTATATGCTAAAGTGGATACAGGAAGATAATTCTTTGAAATAAGCTTGGATGCATGATAATGTATATCGTCAACTTTAGTATATAGCATCCACCAATTGATGAATTTAGGATTTAAATCTATAGATTGTAATTCCTTGTGTGCATTACGGGCCCAAATCTCTAGAGATTTCTTGAAAATTTGTTCCTCCTTGTCAATTTCAGTGTCAATGACTTTATCTTGACAAATAACACGTTCACATGTTTTTACAATTCCTTCGACAACTTCTCGGTTTGAAGCTTTCAAATTCTTACCAAAAACAGCATCTTTTAATTGAGAAATATTAGATTTAACCATCATATCAGCATATGTACCACCATGTAGAGCTGGTGATCGTTTCAACAGATCACCAGCATGTAATACATTCTTGCTAGAAATGGCAGTAAACTTTCCATATTTTTTCTTGTCAATCTCTCCAATATCGAGAAAAAAGTGTTGTCTATAACCGGTCTCAGGTAGCTTAGTGTTGCCGATATAATAAGGATCATCACACACATAAACAATTCTGTGGAAGCTGTAATCAGATTGAGTACCAACCTTTGGAGCCTGGACTAATTCAATCTCTTTTGGGTCTTTGATACTGTCGGCATGTTCAATCCATGGTACTGAAAAGGGAAACAATAGAGACTGATTTTCACTTTCATCAGGTTTAGGTGTTGACGTTTCCCAATCATAATTAACAGTAGTCACACCAACTTTGCTTGTCAATCTTGTTCTCATCTTTTGATACCACTCCAAATCTGAAGCAAGCGGATCTGCTAATAATGCAATAAGAACCTTATTAACAGCAGCTGGATGAACATTTCCAAATGGAACAAACAAAACGCGTACTTTGTTGTATTTATAAAGGGAAACAAGGTTAACACGAGAATGTAGATGTGCAATATTGGGGAAGAGACGGAGGATATCAGAAGCTTGGTGTAGCATTATCATGTCATTGTGGTGGTAATTTTTGGGAGTATTTTCCGCGGATAGGGACAATGTACATACTGCAGTATTATTTGTGTGTGAAAAAAATAATAATAATAGTAATAATAATTGGTGAGTAACCTCTAGACCCAATTTGGAAGACTGGTACCTGGGGGAACTATTCCCAAATGAAATGCTGCTCTGAATCAGCAAATCGTGAACGCTATGTATGAGACTAGGTGCCTAACAGTGTCAATAAATATAGCTTATATTTACAGTTTTTGTGTATTTCTAGTAATTGAGAGCAAATGAAAGCCAGTTAATGAGAAAATTAAAGTTACTAGCTCTTTCTAGGGGTTATCTCACTTTGCTGCCAATATTTGGTGATACAACGGCATTTCATTTCCTATTTTGGATATCATGTCCATTCATAAGAAAAATAGATATATAAAGATTCCTTCCTAACATCTATGCTATTTCATTTGTATTTTTCTTTCTTTCTTTTCTCAAGCAATTACACATTCTAATTTATAAAAAATTGTAATTACGATGGTGTTAGCCGATATTATTTTATCCCCCTACGGTGCTCTTTTCGGTGTTGCCGTGGTAGCTGGTGCTTACCAAGTATATGTTTACAAGCAAAAATCCAAATCTAACAAGTCTAAGATTGCCGTGAAACAATCGAAGGACCGAAAAAATGGCGAATGGATTCCTCTAGATGTTACATTCCCGAAACCTCCTGCATATCCTGATTGGTCTATCATTAACACTAAACCCCTTCCATATAGACCTTTCAAACATAATTACTTCGTTACCATGGGTATCAGATCACTTAATCATGACGATTGGATTGAACTGGACTCAGATTGGCCTAAATATCATAAAAGAAAGTTGGAAAGATTTGCAGAACCTAACGCACATGAACTTTATGGTATGGACCCTGTTGCAAAAGAAGGTGTCGAAGAAGCTTTAGAACTTTTCTTGGAGTATCTTCCTGGTCGTTATCCTACTCTTTTTAAGAGAACTTCGGTCGGTATTGACAATATTCATACTGGTGAAAGTTTTGATGTCAGCAAAGATGATCCTGTAAAAATTATTGCTAATCTTCTCCAAGATGATTTCGCTATCATGATCGAAGGCGAAGATGGCCAATATTATCTTAAGGCGGGTGCCATTCTATTAGCAGGATTTTGGCGTCTTAAAGACAAACTTCACATGCCATTATATAAGATTCACACTTCAGGTGAAGTACCTCACTACGAAGCTAAGATGCAAACACCTATGGACAGATTCTTTAAGCGTCTTACACCCGATAAATCTGTGACCCGAAACAACTACTTTATTCAGACTGACGATGATGTAGCTTGGTCACATGCCATTGGTTCGGAGCAAAGTGACCATATCGGTTGGTATACTGCAGAAAACGCTACAGATGCCGAAAAGTTGATGTTTCGCTCTGAACGCCAAACTCTTAGAAGACTTCCTAGATCAGGTGCCATTTTGTTTACTATTAGAACATACTTCCTTCCAGTCGCTGAAATTGCTAAAGAGCCCTATGTGCCGAGAAGATTATTGAATGGTATTAAAGCTTGGGACTCTAATGTTTCAGGTTACAAGGGCCTTGAAAAGTATGGTGATGTGCTCATTTCTTATCTCGAAGAGAAGGCTAAAGAGCAGGAGAAGAAGGGATATTTACCTGACAAAGAAGTATTAAACTACCCCTTTTAGATTACATATAATATAATATTCCATCACTAGCATTGTGTAACTTACTAATTCACGTTTGTTTGTTTATTTATTTTGCTATTTATTTTTCGACAAAGTCGACCAAAAGCGACGCTAGTATGACGTATTATTATTACTTTCAGTGTAAATTTATCGCAAATGTTGGTCCTTCTTATGAAAGTGCTTTTAAAATTTTTGGAGTGATGATCACTACTGAATATATTTGTAATTTACGAAAGAATAAAATAAAATGAAACAAAATATTAATTAAAAATGATCCTTCCAGTATCAAAATATTATTTCATGGTGTTATATCTCCCATTGGATATGTTAATTATTATATCAATTCTATGACTCCTAATGTTTACAAATTTGAGACTAATTTTTCAAGGTTTTTCTTGGTATTGGTAGATTCTTCTTTTACCAAATTTATCACACTCTTGAACTCCTTAGCAGATGCATCACTAACAACTTCGTACATAAAACTCTCTGAAGTTGTAATGATGGCACCCAATTGTCTCATTCTCTCAAATGCGATAGCTTTTTCTTGAATATTGCAACTTGATACAGCATCAGCGATGACATATACCTTTTTACCCTCTAATATGAATTGTTGTTAGTGCATATTGATAAATAACGATAAACTCTTAACTTACCCTTAATCAAATCAATTGTGGTTTGCAGCACACAAATATGACTTTCAATGCCCACGATAGCAACTTCATTCGTATCCTTCTGCAATTTACTCATCAATTCAGGAACAACCATTGAGAACTTTGTTTTATCGACGTCAGCGATAGCATTTGAGACGTCAAGCTCAGAAACAGTGTTTCCTAGTCTAGCTCTGTTTTGGGTGGTGACATATACTGGAAGAGACATGGCATTAAAGAACTTGAGGATCTTTGCTGACCCACTAATAACTTCGGGATAGCAGTAGATTACATTGCGAAAACGATCTTGAATATCGCAAACAAAGAGAGCGGGACGGAACTTAAGAGCCATTATTACGATTGTATGAAGAGGTAATCAATAACTTGAGTGTACTCTGTAGGTGGGAAATTGTACGAAATTTATATCTGGACTCTCGCACCAAATGCGGGGATGGGTTGGGGTATGGAGGTGAAGTCGGAGGAGAGGGGAGACCCGTGTAAAAGTTTATGTAATAGCTATATTTGTGCAATGTGGGTAGAAAGTATTTATTCACACAGACATTCAGCCAATGCTGTGCTGTTTCCTTGATTTCGCTTGTAACATAATTATTTAACAATAATGAAAACTTACACTAAAGATGGTAAAAAAGATTCAATTCTTCCAGAAACCATGATTACTCAGATATCTGAATGACGCATAGCAAAAGTAATATTTACGATTCTCCACACATTTATTTACTCGACCTTACATGATTCAAGATGTCACCACTACATTGAACCCAACTTCTGAAAAGATTATAATCTATTATTGAAAGATAAAAGAAAACAAAGAAAATCTTAGGTGCTCGTACTGTTGAAATATTTTACGTAGTAGTAAATGAGATATTCTATTGAGGACAATTTTTCTGGTTTTGTTCTTGCTTTCTTGCTTTCACTAATTTTGAAAAGTGCTTTTCTTATCAGGATCAATAAAAAGAATGATTAGTAATAAAAAAAGTTAAGCTTCCCCGCCAGGGGTCGAACCTGGAATCTTTCGCTAGTAACCAAATGATCGTAGGCGAACGCCTTGCCATTGGGCCACGAGGAACTGCTTATTTTTAAATTTTAATTATATTATATAAGTTTTTAGATAAACATAAAAATTTTAAAAGAAAATATATACCTTTTTAGTACCATAACCTCAAGAAGCCCGCTAATTTATCATGTGACCTGTATCAGGCAAAATTTAACACAGTCTTCTTTTATATAATGTTTTATTTTGTGATTATTTTACTTTTACGTTAGTATTCATTTTATATTTACTTATAAGATTCTATATAGGACTATAAACAGATTTATTATTATTATTATTATTATGTGACCTTGTAAGCCTGTATCAGGCAAAATTTTAGCAGACGATAACATAGTATTTTTCTATACAAGTACCTATGTATAAGAATAATAATAATCATTCTGCCTATAGTCCTATATAAAATCTTATTTGTAAATATAAAATGAATACTAAAGTAAAAATAAAATACTCACAAAATAAAGCATTATATAAAACAAGACTGTGTTAAATTTTGCCTGACACAGGCTTTTAAGGTCACATTTTTCCCTGTGTCTTTTTGAATTATTTATCTATGCAGGTACGTAAATATGTGAGCTTTCTATCAAGTATATAAACTTATTTATGACTCTTATTAAGAAATATTACAGTCTTCAAATGTTGTGCAAAATAAAAATCCATAAAGATGTGTTAAGAATTAAGAAATCCTCCTAATAAATTATATTTTGTTTACATACAAAAATCAGCAAACATACATGTGAACATATGCACATTTATGACTCCATTTGAAATAAAATATCCTATTTCGGATTTTTTTTTTTTTTTTTTACTCACTAATCAGATTTACTACCTAATATTTTTCTCATTCTGTTTTAAATGTATGTTATAAGATATATATATATATATATATATAAGGGAAATATAATATATAAATGGGTATTGTATGATAGGCTATCAAAAAAAGGTAAAAACATCCAAAAACAAAGCTCAATTGATCAACTAAATTTGTAGAGACGCTACAATGAAAAGAGAAACCTAGTATCTATTTTACTTTCTTCCAAACCCGCGTTTAAAATAACTTTTTGCCACAAATATTAAACAACCCACGAGTCTAAAGGCTGCCATAATAGCAGTTAAAATAATAAGAACAAAGAAATAATATTTTGTCCGTTCAGTCACTCCACTAAAACCAATTTGAGTGATACTTTCTGAAGTAAGAACTAGTGATAGCACTGCATTACAGAATAACCAAAAGCAAATTAGGTTTGTACGAAAAGATTTGTTTTCATCTTCAGCGTTGGAACGAGATTTGGATGAAGATTTACGGTCTTCTTTATGATAGGGTTTCAGTGCACGTTGAACAACCATTTTGAATTGAAGATCAATGTCTTCTTGAGGACGTTCAATTTCTTCAACAATTTCACCCTGTCCGTCACCAGCTTTGGTAGAGTTTGCTTCAGGTAGTGCATCACCTTTGTCGGAGCCTTTAGTACCCCAGGAAACATCATGCCAGTTACAAAAGGCATACACATTTACAACGTTAGTAAAACTGGGCATTATAAATGTATATTGAGGAAGAGAATGAATGAGATGTCCAACATCAAGATAAATCAAGCCACAGATAATATAAAGGCCATATGTAGAAGCTAGAGCTACAACGACCAAGAAACCAGCGGATTGGAATAGACCTCTGAAACCGGTGTCAGCACCCTGAAATGGGTTTACGCTGTCTTGGAAAGCACGAAATGCCAGATAAAATGCAATAATTAGAGCATATGTTTGCATGATACCGTATATCACAAACAAAAATGTGTATTGTTTGCGAGCACCCTTGGGACGGTTTCCAAGTGAAAGAAAAAACGAAATAATAAGAAACATGATATAAAGAAATCGGAGAATTTGAGCAATACATGTAGAAACTTCAGAATTTGGAAATGGAAAAGGTGTAACATAATTGGCATCACCCTCCGTTGGCGGCGATACATTTGGATCCTGTTGTTTATTAGGATTGGCAGCTAATTCCATAATAACGGTGGTAGTTAAATAGTACGCTGCCAATGAAAACCAGGTCAAAAGAATCAATACAAAGTTGTAAAGAAGCTGCAAATGAAGAAATATTGTTCTAATTGGACTATGGGAAGATCCATAAATATGCCCGAAGTGCATCATTGAATACAATGTAGCGGCAAAGGAACCATTTATCCAACGACGACGTTGAGAAATGAATTCGTCAATCTGTTCAGGCACATCAGTTTCAGCTCTTGAAGCCTTCACATATTCCAAATGCCATGACTCACCCTTCTTGAAAGTAATTTCAAAGCATAAAATTCTATCTTCTGCCAAAAACATATTCCTTCGAAAAATTCCCATACCATGTAAACCTCTATCTCCCAGTCTGTCAGCTAATGAATGGTCACCAAGGAAATACTGATCCAAAGGTCTTCCTTGTAGTGCCCGATATCGATAAGCTGAGAAAGCTCCCGGTAGCACAGAAATAAATCCAAAGGCAGATTCCAATGGCTTATCCAAAATATTTGAAATTTTGTACTCGAAGTTCTGTGCGGCGACAAGTGGGTTTGTAATGAGTCGCATGTGTTTACCTAACATAGCATGAATCTCACCACATGCACCACCAAGCTTTTCATTGTTGTAAAAGGCACGCCACAGATGTACGAGAGATCTGGATGCAGGTTTTGTACCAGCGTCGATAAGTATACAGATGTTAGGATTGAGAATTCTTGCAAATCCATTAAACAACCATCTATGGGAGTTGATTTTCTTCGCATTTTCTTGCTTGAGACATAAAATATACTGAATAGGTGGGATAGTGTTTTTTGCCTCGCCAGAAGGGCGAAGTAATTCTAATTCTGGAGACACACAGACTTGAGAAGTGTATTCAAAAATATGGGCAGTAGTTGTGTCACCATTAATAGATTTTTTCATAATACCATCTTGATAAATACCCATTGTTGCAAGAGTATCGAGGACATCTTTTCTACAGGGTTGTAGCCCATCCATAACAATTGTAACAATAATTTTTTTCCATGGTGGAATTCCTCCCTGTGACCAAAATGATGATTTGCGATCAGAACAAAGGTTATGAACATTTTTCATTATGCCATAAAGTGTACGAGCAGTTAAGACCTTATCTTCCGAGTAATATGTAACAGCAATTAAAATTTCTGTTTCTCTATTATATTCTTTTGCTCTTAAGGTATATCCATGTGATTCGTTAAAATCATCAGGATCAACAGTGGCAGCTGTATACCGCAAATGAGTAAATTCAGTTGAACCACTCTCCATATCCAAATGTTTTGTTTCAACACACGCCTTCACTGCGGATGGCACAGGATATTCAGCCGAGAAAATACCATTAACTAAATTGACCTGACGTTTTGCATAATTTTCATTTTTGGGTGGTTGTTGTCTAACTTTCCAGCTCTCATCTATTAAGTCTGTATCAACCGACATAGGACGATTTGGATCAGATATACCTAATGGAGGCTGGAACTCTTCAGGGTTATATTCTGCATAGTATCCTCCGTATGGATAATATGCGGCATGTTCATCACCTTCGCTTTGGACTCCTGGGAGTCCTTGCGCATATGCCATTGGCTCATCTTCGACCTCGGTAATGGTATTGCCATCTTCGCCATAATTTTCCAACGGTCTGGATGTTTTGCGTCGTTGAGTTATTCTGCGAAATAGTCCCATAGCTCCTGATCCATGAACATCATCATCATCATCATCGACAGGATATGGGGTTCTTGACGTTGCTGGAAGTTGAGGTGATGCATACTTATAGTCATATTCAGTAAGAGGTATGGAATCATCTTCGTATAGACCATTATAGTGATCTTGATTGGAATTTTCACGTTGGTTGTAGTATGAATCAACAGCATTCAGGGATTGCAAGGAGTTACGGCTAGAATTATAAATTGAGTTTCCGAACGGAGAATCTATATGTGAAGGAGGATTGAACTCTGAATAACTAGGCTGCGCAATATATTGTTGATCTGGGTAGTTGGAATGAGTTGGTTGGGAAACGTCCTCAACATCTGGAGTTTGTTGTCGGCTGCTTTGACCACGTCGGTTTGCATAAGGATCATATTCTTGATTACCATTTCTATTATTGTCATTGGGATAACTCATTATACTTGTAATATCATGTTAGGTCTAGTTCTAAATTTATTATTCCATAGTAGAATTGACTCACTAATATCTCCTTATGACACTTCAGTGTTGAGGTCAATAATCATCAAATTGGGATACAAAACGAAATGTGTCTAACTGTCAGACAAAATACAATGTGAACAAATTTCATTTATTTACTTTGTATGGTGACAATTTTACAACGAGTAACTTTAAGTGATAGGAAACATCGCATGCACCATAATATCACTAAATTTTAGTTTATAGTAATCTTCCTACGGCATTTTACACACCAATATCCGTTTAAGATCTGTTTATTTATTTATTTATTTATTTATTTATTTTTTTTTTTTTTTCATATAAAAAATTCGAATTGCAGTCTTAGCCATCAATGCAAGGTCCACACGCATTTAATCCAATATCCCGTATGTGATAAAGTCATTAATGAAATGCACATCAACACAAAATTGTTAGAAGAAATATGCATTAAATAAAAATACATGTATGTAAGAAATAAACCTCCGCTGTCAATTTTTCTAGTGGCTGAAGAATTCTGCTGCTTATCTAATCAAGGCTTGAAAATTTCATTTCGGCGGGTTTTAATGCAGGTCCCTCCTAGTTGACTTTAGTGCATTTCAAATGGATGTTTGTGCCACCGCTGCTAGGTGTTATGTTCTCATAGAGTAAAATAAAGATCGAAACAAATAAGTTTCCTATGTAGCCGACGTAATATCCAAAATCTATGAAACAAAAGAACACAACATAGTAAAGATCTTTGGTTCGGTTGGGAAAGAATAAGAATTACAGATTCAAGACTCAAATGAGATAAGACTTGGTTTGAATGAAATAAGACTTGGACTTAATACTTATGGTCTTGACAACAGGGGTCTGTAATACTACCTAGGTGGTAATAAATCTCATCTAGATTAAATTATTGATGTTATCAAATATTTTTTTTCTTTTTTTTTGCTTCCTTAAAGAAGATATTTTGTTGGGTTCAATGATACTACCTCGAGAAATAGTCAACGGTCTCAATGTCGATGTACCGAATGTACATAGTGTTATGTCTTCAAGGAATGGAAATAGAATTAAAGAGAGTGAAGCGCTTTATTCAATTAAGTTCCCATGTTAAAAATGATATATACATATGTAAGTACAAAATAAAGATAGAATAAAGATTGCAAGTGAAAAGTGCTCAAGATTAAGGACTTAGGACTTGTAATACTTACAGAGTAGACAACAGCTTCCCTCTGATATAGACTTGACACTGAAATTTCATGTATCAATGATATAACTACTCTATAATACATGTAGGTAGGATTCGACAATGAAATATTTTGTTATTATAATATGAACTTTCCCCCCGTATTATATACTCATATTCTAGAAGAGACTAATGCACATGAATAGTTGGAGATAACAATTTTTTGGTCTCTGAATTCTGATTATTTCCAAGCTGATATGTAAACATATCTGTTTCACCTGGTCGATATGTAGTAAATATTTTTGCCAGAAGATGTGGTGAAAGCATTTATTCATTCACTTACCGGTCTGTGTAAAATACATTGAAAATACCGAGTACCAAAAGAAATCTCACCTAAAACAAAAATCAACAACAAACAAAAAAAAAAAAAAAACGACATGAACAGTTGCAAATGTAATGATACAGAACGCTTTTCTTTCATTAACTTTTTAAGACATTTATTTATTTCAAAACATCATTTGTATATGAATATAAGTATAAAAGTATGGTGGTACAGTCTATCATATAATGGTTTTACCTCAACAATAATTTGTTCCCTTTGTCATATTGTAGTAACTAAAATCCCAAGTACGAACTTGAATTAACAGTTACAATATACAAAGACAGATACGAATGTATGTACCTAAGCTAAGTATGTGTACATGCCAGGTTATCATGGCGATTCCTAAAAACATTTATCATCTAAGTTATGTAAAATAAGTAGACCTACGTAAATATATTTTCACGTGCTTTATGCATTTTTCATGGGAAATAAAGTTTGAACTTGGTATTTAGAGTAGTACAAGTATCTCCCACTTGCGGGAAGTTTCTGACGATCAATCGACACATGCAGGGTACACTTAGATTAACCTGGTTGACGGCGAGCAGAAGTATTATATTGCTAGAATTCTTTACTCACGACATTAATATATCCATTCTTTAACAGCGGGAAATAAATCTGTGCCATAAGGAGTAGGCCAATTTGATATATGTTCATTTAATTGTTGCCTACAATAGTTTCCCTGGAATGGATTATACCCATTACATAAGCTTATATAAGGATGACGCACGGCTTTTAAATACAAATCAAAATACATGGGGACCCAAATTTCTACTATCTTCCCATAGACCTTATAGACATAGAAGTGTCTATCCAACAATCGCATTGTCGCATACGAACTCGACAAAAGCGTCGGCTGCTGCTGCGCTCAGTTGTCATGGGCCAAGCAAAGATCGCTATTTGAATACTTTATTTTCGAACCCGTTGGCATATTTCAAAGCGAGAAAGGATGAATCTAGAAAAAGAGTGCTGGACGTGTACGAAATTATTGGGTATATTGCAGCAGGAACGTATGGAAAGTAAGTTTTTGATTAATTGGAGTAGAAGAAACTCTTAGTTATTAACATTAAATTGTTTACAGAGTGTACAAAGCTGAGATGAAAAATCCGTATGTTATTCAGTGTTACATATTTTTGATTTGCGGTTCTAATTGTTCGGTATTGTTAGGAAACCCAATGGTTGTAAATGTTATGCAATCAAAAAGTTCAAGGCGGACAAAGAAGGTGAACCTTTACATTATACCGGAGTGTCACAATCAGCATGCCGTGAGATGTCTGTAAGTATATTTGAACAAATGGATTGTATTATCTGACTAAATTTTTGAGTAGTTATGCAGGGAACTAAATCATCAAAATGTCATTAAATTATCACAGATAATTTTGGAAGACAAATGCATTTATATGGCTTTCGAATACGCGGAACACGATCTTTTGGTAAGTAAAATGGTTTTGATATTCCTTTGAATAGTGGTTCTAACAATTGATTTTCAGCAACTCATTCATTATCATACTCATCCTGTGCAAAAACCGATACCAAGCTCAATAATTAAGTCAGTTTTATGGCAGATTTTAAACGGGGTATCTTATTTGCATCAGAACTGGATTCTTCATCGTGACTTGAAACCAGCCAACATTATGTTAACAGCTGATGGGGTTGTCAAAATAGGCGATCTGGGGCTAGCTAGATTATTCAGTGAACCATTACAATGTCTCTTTTCTGGAGATAAGATCGTTGTAACGATATGGTACCGCGCTCCCGAACTTTTACTTGGTGGTCATCAATACACTCCGGCAATAGATTTATGGGCTTTGGGGTGCATATTTGCTGAACTTCTTACATTACGCCCGATTTTCAAAGGTGAAGAGGCCAAACTGGATGGTCCTAAGAAAATGGTTCCTTTTCAAAAGAACCAATTTCAGAAAGTTGTCGACATTCTTGGTACTCCTACCATAGATCAATGGCCTTCACTATCAAAATTCCCTAACTACGGCGCATTTAAAATGCTAAAAAAATCACCCTTTAAATTGTCTACATGGTCACAACAAGTTGAAGGTTTTACTAAAGGAGGTAGAGATCTTCTTTCCAAACTACTTGAATATGATCCAGCATGTCGAATCACAGCCCAAGAAGCTTTAAACCATCCATATTTTACTGTTGAAGACCAACCAAGAGTTTTTAAAAATGTGTTTTCAAAAGGACCTAATTCGAGTGAAGGACGTTACGAATATCCAGATCGAAAAATCTCAAATGGAGATGTGGATATCAAAGCTGTTGCGTATGCAGGATCAGGAACAAAGAGACTTGCTATAAACGCTGAAGGAGCTAGAAAGAGAGTAAAACAAATATAAGATTTGTCCGCAAATGTATATTTTCATGTATTTATAGCTTTAGGTGTAAAGTTTTTGATGACAGTTAGAATAAATAGAATTTTGTATTAAAAATAATATAAAATATTTTATTACTCGGTAATGTTAATAATTTGGGTAATTCCGTATTATTATCATACTAAATTTTCAGTTGAGATTTTAACCTATAAATTGTATGTTCTTAAATATCTCATAGTATTCTACTACTCTTTCATAAGCCAATATCTTTCTATATGTAATTACCATTGAATAGGATTTAGACTTTAATTCTTACTATTATTATTGCTTAATTAATAACTGTGGGTCAGTTTCTTATTATTACTTTTGATACTCCATGGCTGTATATTTGCGCTCAACAGTGTAGATAGAAGGTCCATAGCTCAACTTGATGCTTTGGTTTTCCCGAATAGCCCTTTTTCGGTACAAACTTCGAAGCTACATATAAGTATGTAAACTAAACCCGGTAAAATATACACACATAGAAGTTGTTCCCAAATACATCGTATAACATTACAAATTTATATTATAACCAAATATCATGAAAGAAATATATTTATCAGTACATCAAGAGTATGTTATCCGTTCTTGCAAAAAATCAAGCAAACAAAAGACAAAAAGTTACATATATAGTATGTACATATACTACGTTTGGAAAAACGCCAGTAGACTTACTTACAGAAATATGTAGATTAAAACAAAAGCAATAGGTCCAAAAAGCTTTATAAAAACAAAAAAAAAAAACAGTTAAGATTACAGAAGATTTGTGCAGTACCTATAGTATATCCATTTTATATAAGTTCCAAAGTTTACTGAAAGGTTGATAAAATACAGAGTATCGAAACTGTTTCTATTAATTTTACTCTTAAATATGTTTAAATTTTGTCAAAAAAAGAAGTGGGGAAATTTTTAATTAGTACAAAGTTATATATATATATATTCGATACTTGGAAGTGCACCTAAATGCCATTGCAAATATAGTATTTTTTTTTTATTAAAAGTTTGCTGTAAAGTATTGTCTTTGATTTTCACTTTTGATTTATTCACCTGAATCTTTCTTGCGCTTTTATTTCAGTAATTTAAGTTTACGATTCCAAATTCTTCCAATTTTTACGTACACATGTACAAGTTTTTTTTTTTTTTTTTTTTTTTTTTTTTTTTTTTTTTTTTTTTTTTTTTTTTTTTGTTTTGTTTTATCTGCGAGTTGTATTCTTTGTTACATGAGTAAATTATGGAAACATGGCGGGCCATGGGGAAAACCTGAATCCAGAAATACTAAGGTATGTATGATATAGTAAGGATGTTAGCGCAGAGCGCTGTGATATAATGTACAGAATTTGGACGGAAAATGCCAAAATAAATGTGTTCTATGCCAAGATTGAACTAGGGACTGGGATATGGCACACCCAGAGAGGATGGTAATTGGTAGTTGTGCGTAATACCACGGCACTATACAGCGAGTATGTGAATATGTGTACTTTCGTAAGAAAATTGAAGCTATACATACTATAGTACATGTATCTTTTATCATTAGTAATAATATTATTTTAATTGTAGTAGATATCTGATATTTTGATTTACAAGTAATATATATGTTACTATGAGCTACAAAGATACATAAATTTTATAACTAAATTTTATTTATTGCGATTATTAAAATTCTTGTCGATTACATAACTGTTCTCTTTTCTCATTTGTATACTTGTAGGATTCTGATGTGACGAGGAGCACTAAAGGGTTTGAAAACTTTATTCCATGGTACATACATATGTATGTATGTATGTAACATTTTTTGGCTTTATTTGTGATCATTTTATTTTTTTCTACATATCAAATTTTAATACATAAATACTAAGTATATATGTATAAACCTGTTCAGAATCTACATGGAATTGATAAAATCATTTGACAGAACATTTTCTTTTTGCGGAATGTCACATTAAATTATACCTTCATTCCAATATTGTAGGTAGGTAGGTATATGTAAATATATTTATGTACCATAATGATTGTTTTTTTACTATGTGCGTAGTATACATTCTAAAGGTCACCTATGATGGGTTGATGCATAGTTGAGATATGTGATTGAACTATCCACATTTGTCTGTCCCCGGCATGAAATAGTTTTGAATCATATCATGCATCTGATAACAACATATGTCCCAACTTACCTGCATGTAGGTCTAGGACAATATCAGGGGTTCTGAGGCTAAATAACAGACCTCGTATTTCAATTTTTTAGGCTATACGGGTTGCCAATACCATGGAAATTTCCAGTTTTGAAACACACTTTTTTGATATGAAAAGAAAACTTTCCTACAATATTCATAGGTACCGATGTATAAACATTTGAATCTATATATGAACACATGTACAAACCTAAGATATGCATTTATGTTTGACATGCTGCTATTTCTTGAAAATTTTCAATTCTTAATACACCCAGCTAAAGATCTACGTTTAAGGAATAGACGGACACAAAGATTAAAGTATCTCTAAGCTTTAGAGGTATTTATCCATGCATTTTTTATGTATTAGTTGTATGTGTTGAGTGAACCCAACGGAATCCTATAATTTTCGGGGATAGACTGCGAAGACTTGTGATGGCACGGCTGTCAATTTCAACTTCGTGATTAGATTCCATACCTGTTCGTGCATAGGTTCTAGGAGCGTATATCTGTACATCTATACGTGTGTACACAACATTAACCTGTCCAATCTGTGCATAGGTGTGAACACATTCATATGCAACTACCTGGATACATAGAAATCGAGTGTGATTAAGGGAAAAGAGGCTTAGGTAAATAGAAACCCTGAGAACTTTTGATTCACGCTAACCAAAATGGTCAAAATCATTTGTATGTTGAAAATACATCTACTACAAAACAAATAACATTGTGAATATACTAGAGCCTGAGACACATCAGATCAAATTAATGCTTCAAGTTGAAGTTTTATTTTTTGGAAAGTTCTATTTTTCTTGTATGCATCTTTCAAAATAAATTTTTGATTCATTCCGATTTAAAAAAAAAAAAAAAAAAACAGTATATTCATTTTTAACCAATGGTTTACTTTTGAAAAAAAAAAAAAAAAAAAAAAAAAAAAAAAAAAAAAAAAAAAAAAAAAAAAAAAAAAAAAAAAAAAAAAAAAAAAAAAAAAAAAAAAAAAAAAAAAAAAAAAAAAAAAAAAAAAAAAAAAAAAATAAAATAAAAAAGTAAAATAAAATAGGTAGTTGGCGCAGTGATATTTCTCCACTTTTTCCGTATGTAAATGATATTATTTCTAATTTCAGTATGCTGGAACATTTATGTACATGATTACCTCTGATATAGTATACTTTTTCATTTCTTATTAATTTTATTTCTCTCCAGTATATCTATAGCTATGAACTACAATGGTATTCCATAAACTATTGCCCAAAGTTTAACAGCCATTATCTATACTACTATGAATTAACTTTTCCAGATAATATAAATATTATGTGCAAAGAAGTAATTTTTGTTATATCATAATCCGCCATTATTAAACTTGCAAATATTAGATAACATTTTGCTTTGTCTAGAACTTAGTATTTGAATTTATCATTTTGACATTTAACTTGAGAAGTCAAGTAATTTATCTGGTCGCGGCCTTCTTACACAAATAAACAATATGTTTATCTGAACGTGACATGCTTAAACAAAATAAAATTGAGATAAATATCCTAATTCAGGTGCATGGGTCTACATAGGTGCACATACTATGTACAAATTCACTAATACAGTGTTGAAGTTTCTTCCTACATAGGCATGTACATGTAAAGTTTACTATGTAGATTTGTGAGCTTAATTTCGGTCCCAGTATGTAACTATGAAGTTGGTGCCCGTTGTTAGAAATGCGACTTAAAATTCCGAATTAAGTAAAAAATTTCAAATAAATCAGAAAATACTAATCGTCATGGCTAAGGAACATTTGGAGATTATCCCCATTTTATTTTAGCTAAATATAAAACTTCCGAAGTTCCCACATACTCAAAGGTACTTTGAATTACCTCAAACTTAAGCAAATTACATTCCAATCGAGGCCATTAGTAAATATTTCAATATCCATCCAGAAATAGTGGATTAACAAAAAGTCTACGTCTGAATTTCAAGCCCATATCTGTGGTGATTGTTGGGTACAAATACGTATACCTATCTTCGTACCTACATATGTACCCATTTAGGTCAAATGGAAAAGCCCCCTTTAATGTTCTCACGATATTATTATTCCACTTTTCAGTGAATAGTTAAGGAACAGTGACTCAGATAATTTTGATGTGAGATTATTCATGTGGTTGTGTGTTATGTTTCTCTCTGTAAGGTCGACGCTTCGGTACCAAAAGTTCTTAACTGAACAAGTGCAATTTAAAGTTACCCATAATTGAAAGTGATCCACTAAATCATCAATATTGAAGACTCAATGCCCTCCTTCAAGTTTTCCACCAAGTCACGCCCATTTTCCAAAAAATTAGTTTGGTGTAATTAACTTCTATAATTACAGTTTGGGAGTTTTCAAAACCGATTTTGGATTACCTTTGGATTAATGCGTAATGTATAAAAAAGGTTGACTGTTTTAGGTTATACATTTCTTTTGTTTATCTCTTCAGTTCATATAATTTCAATATGCCAGAGACTGGAACCACAATGAATTCAGCCAACCTTGCTTCAATATGAACGTCTTTTCTTAAAGCATATATGTAGTATTAGTTGCAATTTTTTTCCTTTTTTTTTAATTTTTCAAAATTTCACTTTTTTTCTCTACCCTTCTTATAGGTTTTTTTATTACCATTTTTCATCATCATATTTCCAACTAATATTACTGTGTACTCACAGTACCTGCATTGCTATACACCCCTTATTGTACGAAACTTCAATCATTCTTATTTTACAAAGATTGTTTAAAAAATTCAAATAATTGGTGAAAGTAGCAGCTCTGAAGAAATGACTCCCCCAAATCAGTCATTCAATCCATTGTCAACCTCTCAATCTCGAGATAGATCCGAATTACAACAAAAATCGTCATCTCAATTACAGAATCAACCTATTCAGTCGCTAAATAAAAATAGAGATAGACCAACAAATAACTATGTGTGGACACCAGCAGAAAACAAAGATTTACTATCATGGACAGAACAGCATCTCCCTCAAATTTGGAAGAAAGCAAGTGTTATTAACTCGACAAAAATCAAAAAAGCACTATACAACGATAATCCACTAATTACAGTAGAAAATGTTAGACATAAAATAAACAACATAAAAGCAAAATATAGAAGGGCTAAAACGCGGCACAATATCTCAGCACCACTAGAAGAAGAAGGACTAGAAATGTCTCTTGAACCCGAAGTACTCAAGTCTTTGACCTTAGAATTTCCAGAATTTTTCAAAATTCGACAACTTTTACGAAAGTCTCAGGAGAAACAAATTGCCCCAGATGATGAAGGTGATGGGCAAGATTCGCATGATAGCATTGAATTAGAAGAAGTTAAAATTCAGCATGAAAATTTGGTATCAAATGAAGTTTTACAGCTACGGAATGAAAGATTAAAGTTGGAAGTAACGCGTCTAAAGGCCCAATTAGAGGAACGCGATAGAGATAGCCGTGAACGTAAATCAAACTACAAAAGACTAAAAGTTGAAACTGACAAATCAATTGCTGAGCTACGTCTTATCGAATCAAAAATTAAAGTAGTAGTTGAGCAATATGAAAAATTAAAACATGAAGGAAGAATTTCTGAACCACTACCTTCTTCTACCACGACTGTAACGACCCCACCTGTTTTAACTACAACAGATAATTCCGAACAAAACAATACTTAATATCACAAAATATTCATGAGAAAAACATCAAATCTATAAACTTTGAAATTTATTTACCCCTGGTTTAATTTTCAGTTTATTCTGCATAATTCCAATAGACACATGATTTTCTTGTTCCTAAACTATTAGGTACCTACACACATAAACTTAGTTAATAGAGTAACGTATTTAAACATTTAAAACCAAATATTTAGACTTGCAATCGAGTAATATGTACCTACACATGTAAGTATGATATAGGTTTATACCTGCCATTGTAAGGATGTAGTCAACATGTACTTGAATATATATATATATACATATATTGACCGATAAGAATTCTAATGACATTTTATCTAAATACAATACTTACATTCATACCTACTTACTTATGTAGTAGGCATGTATGAAGTCTATTAGTTATGTGCGAATAGTAATATAAATGACTGAAAAATTATTGATTAAATGTAAAACACCATTAGCATCTTAATCCAATTTTAAGTAACGATAGATTAAGGTGTTTAAATGGTACTGTGGTAATTTGTGAGATTAAAGTTAAGATTTATATATAGTTATAATTTGTGTCCTCCTCAGAATGCCTTTTGAAATTTTACATTTACTGCAGTGGAGAGAAAACACGCAAAGGTTTGAAAATAAAATACATAAATCAAGTATAAGCAAGTCAAAGAAATATTCGAATTGAAATGAAAGTTACATAAAAATGATTAAATTAGTGCAAATTATTTGTATGTAATACTATTTGAATGATGATAAAAGAAGATAAATTAAATAAATAATGGTTGTAAGCAGGGATAAATCGACATCAAGAAAATAATATCAACAATATATTCTCAAATTAAACGAGACATTCATCAATAACATAGATGACTCCGTTTTCTAATTTAGTTGACTTCAAAACTTTTGATACAATTTCATTTCCGCTTTCACCAATTGCAACTAGAGATTTACCGTCATCCTTCACTGAAACGACAAACCCATTTCCCGTAGAAATATGTGAAAGCTCCTGAGGTTTATCCGAAAAAGATATATGATTATTTAAGAAATGCTGGATATTCCTAGTAATAGTATCCTCAGTCTCTGGAGAATCCTCATCTGGAACAGGTTCGGGAAACTCCCATGGCTTTTTCTCCATCTTTGAAAGTGCTTCATCAGTAGGAGCAAAAACAGTAATCCATCCAGGAGGTTGTCCCATTCTATCAATAACTGAGTGAACATTCCGAGCATAACTGGTGAATGTGTACACTTCTTTGAGTTGAGTGAGTGCACTGCGAACAAGATTAGGATTGCCACCTTCTTCTGTCATCACGATGGGCTGTTGTTGTGATTGCAAATAGTTGTTCTTATTACCTCTGAAAATAAAACCTTTCAAATATTCTACAATACTATACTCTTTCCTGGGTTCATCACTAATTCCTTTGTTCAAGTCTTCTTTGCTTAAAACCTTAAGATCACGTTTTTCAGGGAAAAGATCGCCTTCAATTTGGAAAGAGTTCACGTTTACAAGGAACTCTCGAGAGACGGCACCGCCAACAAATAAGAGAACTAACAATTTTGTCGTAAGATTCATTATGATGTGAAAATTAAATTAGGTGTGTGTGTGTGAATAAAGAAAGCAAAAGGGTGATGTAATGCTTATATTTCTACACTCAAATTTAGAAACAGGTGATTTTACGTGGGCGCTGGGTACACCGGAATGCGGGGATTACATGAGTACACATACTCTAATGATCACATGACTATAGCACAACTGTGACAACTTATTCATACTTGTACACTGCCATACAAAAGTGAATTATCCTAAACACTGGCAACCTTCTTCTCACTGATTACTCGACAGAACTTTCATCGAATTACTAGAGAATATCCATAGATTTACAATTGTAGAAATTCAATTCTCTTGCACTAGTTTTATCTAGCCTTGCGCACGCTCTTGCCCGCGAAAAATAAGTCTCAATAGGATTTCTACATATCAAACTGTATGTTTATTTCTCGGTAGACCGTTAAGTAAGCTCAGTTAAGCCATTGAATCAAGCTAACATTGGATCAACAGAACTAGAATTAATTCAATGGAGGATAATATTTGGTAATTTTCTTTTTTAACAGTTAACTACTCCATACCAAAAGAATGGATAATTCACATAAATACTCTGGAGTATCGAATCTTCTTTCACCTACTTTGGAAGATCAATCTTCCCAGATTGATGATCCATTCGATTTCGATGTCACTTTGGGCACCAATAACCCTACTCCGGTAGGAAATGCCCTCCTTGATACACCCTTGGAAGCATTTATAAATGGATCCAGTTCAACTACGTCTTCACAATTCTCTCGCTCACAAAAACCACAGCAGAACAGTAACCCGATATGGCCCATATATGACGAGAAAGTTTTACTTAATATGCCGACATATGGTCAGTATAATTCAAATGCAGTTACTCCTTCGACTGAAACTATTATTCAACCTACCCAAAACATAGTGAAGCAACTTCCCCACCAACCTGAACCGGTAAACATACTTTCTGATAGCTCAGTTACTATGAATATGTTTGGCCAACCAAATACGCTCTCCTCCACGGGTTTGCACAGTACCTATACGCCTCAAAGTGCATCCGCATCGCTACCTCAGCAGATTCATGTACTAAATAAAACTCCGGTGCTATCTCCTCCGAAAACTCGTTTGCAAGGTGAATCTCCCGGTGAAAACTATTTTTCCACACCTGTTCCTCCGTATGAAGCTGAGTTGATGCTAATACGTCAAAAATATAAAGCAAAAGCTTCGATTCCTACAGATGTGGGAAGTTCCCATTACGGTCAGCAGTGTATCTCCGCCGCGATATCATCTAGACTGAATCCATTTCAGCTTCATGTTGGGGAATATAACCTTCTACGCCATTATTTAACTCCACTACATGTTACTACTTATTTGAATATTAGAAATGGAATTCTTAGGTTATGGTTATCAAATCCAAAAGTAAATGTAACTAGGTCAGAAGCTGCTGGCTGCGCTAAAGAAGAAAGGTTTTTTAACCTTACTGAGGTTGCCTACGAATGGTTAGTACGTAATGGGTATATTAACTTTGGTTGTTTCGACTATCCACAATTCGATTTTTACAATTCTATTCCTGAAGACCAGCGAAAACCTAGAAAGACAGTCGTTGTCATAGGTGCAGGCATCTCTGGACTAAGCTGTGCTAGACAATTGGATAATCTTTTTAAGCGAAAAGATCGTTATTTTGCTGAATATCAAGATACACCAAGAATTCTTTTACTTGAAGGACGCAGAAGAATAGGTGGGCGCATATATTCAGCACATTTGAAGTCGGATCCTTCTTATGCTGTGGATGTTGGCGCTCATATGATTCCTGGATATGGAAACGGTAATCCTCTCGCAGTCCTAGTACGAAGACAACTAGGTCTTTCAGTTGAAAAAGTTGGAAAGACTTCTGACATTTATTACAGAACAGAAGTTGTAAGTACTGAAACGCAAAAAAGAGTGAAAAAGCTTTTTGATCATTTGATAGAAAGAGTATCACAATTTCGCAATAATGTAGCTCCACCTAAAACGTCATGCGGTGACGAACATCTCATCAGAGTATCAAAAGATCCAAAAGATGAGTATGCTGAAACACATACAATTGCAAAAATTGAAGAAAATGGATCTATATGTGAAAATCAAATTGATGAATCTGACTATAAGTCTGAATCTGAGTGGTATGGTGAAAATCCAGGTAAATTGGAAGTTCAATTCTTACGAGATATTGGGATAAAATTAAAACCAGGAGTGGCTGATGATACTGTAATTCATCTGGCCCCTGAACCGCAGTTTGAAATGTATTCTAGTTTAGGTCTTAGCATGGATGCACTTTTAAAACAGTTACAAGAAATTTCAGAAATTTCTCCTCAAGAATTGAGATTGCTTAATTGGTACTACGCTAATTTGGAAAACAGTTGTGGAACTTGTTTAGACAACTTAAGTTTAGGAAATTGGAAACAACAATTTTCTAAATCTTTTACTGGAAGTCCATCTATGGTTAAAGATGGGTATATGTCATTAGCTAGGGGACTCTATTCATATGAGGAAAAACTTGATATTAGGTTCAAGTCTTGTGTGAGTGTTGTAGAGTATTCCAATGATCACGCAGACGTCTTTCTGGAAAATGGAGAACAGATTAAAGCTGACGCTGTTGTTGTAACTGTTCCTTTGGGTGTCTTGAAAGATCGTCAAATCCAATTCATTCCGGATCTTCCAAAGTGGAAATCTGATAGCATAGAAAAACTTGGATTTGGTGTCACGAACAAGGTCTGTTTAATATTTGAAAACCAATTTTGGGATGATTATAAAGATGTAATTGCAATCTCACAGCCCCCTGAGGAAGGAATGAATGAAAACAACCAGGAAAGTTATAAGAATACTCGTAGTAACTTTTTCCTGTTCTACAACGCTTCAAAAGTTGTTGGAAAACCATGTTTAATAGGAATTGTATCTGGAGCCGCTGCCCTTCACATAGCGAACGAAACGGATGATTCAATTGTCAAGGCTGCAAAGCTATCACTTGCCAATGTCTATCCTGAAGCTATTGATGCCCCTCTCACAGAGTCTATTGTCACAAGATGGCAAGTAGATCGGTTATCTCAAGGATCTTATTCTTATCTTGGACTAGAAGCTACGGGTGCTGATTATGATCTTCTTGCCAGACCTATTAACGATACTTTATTCTTTGCAGGTGAAGCAACCAGTCGTTCACACCCTTCTACAGTTCATGGTGCATTTCTTTCAGGCCTTCGAGCTGCAAATGAAGTTCTCACTAGTATGATTGGTGATATAAAAATCCCTCAACCACTTTGTCCTACTCTTAAGGACTACATTAGTTTGCAACAACAATTTACAAATAATGGAAATTTGCTTAGTTCTTCTATTTCGACTAGAACTACATCGTTAGTTGGCACCCCACAGCCACATCAATCATTACAACCATCACTTCATCCACCTCAACAGTCAATACCTCAAGTCCAGTCACAACCACTTTCTATTCCAAGTGTGCTTTCTTCTAGATTTTCAAACTCATCTCTCGTTGCACCTTTCACTGTACCTGTACCCGTGTCTACCCCTGCAGAAGAAACTCCTGAAACTAGGCTTAATAAACTTAAGGAATCTCGTGCCGCTCGAGACAACGAACGTATGCGCCAAGATCTGATCAAAGAATTGGGTCAACGACCTGCTAAGCCTGAGAGAACTGGAGCC
Source organism: Geotrichum siamense (nom. inval.) (assembly GCA_030568955.1). NCBI lineage: Eukaryota > Fungi > Ascomycota > Dipodascomycetes > Dipodascales > Dipodascaceae > Geotrichum > Geotrichum siamense (nom. inval.). Next base: position 6,707 of record JAJMJJ010000011.1, on the reverse strand, counting down.
AATCCGTTTTTGATTTTTCAAAAGGACTTTTGGGAGAAATGTCGGGTACAATGTGACAAAAAGAAACAACTAGAAACTGGTGATTCCGAAGCTAGAGCAGGACGTAATGACGTTCGCGCAGCACTAGGTAAAATGTGGCGTGAACTCCCTGAACAAGACAAGGAACCTTACCTAGAGATGACAAAAAATATCAAGGAAACAAATAACAAGAAAAGCGAAAGATACAGAGAGAAAATGAGAAGATATGATGACGAGGCTGATGAATTCAGAAAGCGATGGAAGGAACAACATGCTTCTAAGCCTGATGAAGAAGAAAATAGACTCATGAAGTTAATCAATTGTGGTTCTAATAAAAGAAGAAAACTTTAGATAGATAAAACTACAGATTATACATAGCATTCTAAATCACTCCCAAAGTGCCCTGGTAGGTATGTAATATTATTTAGATCGGTATTGTACATATTTGAATATTAATTAGCTACATATATTGTAAATTAAATTGTATTTTAAAAATCATGGTCTACATGTTATGTTAAAAAGTCCTTTGTTACTTTATTGCCCCAAAGTTACGTGCACAATTACATTTAAAGTCACAACACAAATATTTGCAATGAACCTCTTAAATACACACATACTTACCTAGGTAGGTAGGCAGATAGGTATGTTAGTTATTTCTATATAAACTTTGGAATTGAATTTTTTGTGTTTTTCTAGTATATAGTTACATATAAATATTATAAAAAACTACAAACATATTTGAATATTACGGTACATTTTCTTAAATTCTGCGATAGAATAAAAGAAAAAAAGCCATAACAAATGTCTACAAATTTGCAATATTACTCTTCTTATTCAGCTATGTCTCCAGAGTATTATGCTATTCGTGGGATGAAGATGCCAGAAAATATTCAGAAGGATCGTAAAACTGTACTTGATCGACATTACACAGAGATATATGATGAATTGTGCCATCGTTCTGCTCTATGTCCCTCCAAAAATGGTTATGTGCCTGCTAATACCAATAAGTATCAATTCATAAATGTCCTAGATAACGATGACAGCGATAGCGATGCAAACGAGGATAAAACAAATCTTCAAACTAAAATAAAGGTTGCTAAGCCATCATTAGAAGTTATTGAAAGGAACGATAAGAAAGCTACAGATGAAATGGTTGTTCACGAAGAAAGTATAAAAAGCAACGATTTTAATTCTGTTAACTGCAAAACGTCTTTTACTACCGATCACTGCCCCAATGAAACAGGTACCTTTGATACGATTAAAACAAGCGATAAACATTCAATTAAACCCCAAACAGTTTCTTATAACATAGCAAAAACGCCATATCTTAACGTTCTGTTTCCTAATGAACCTTTATATGAATCACCTAGTGACAAAAAAAATAACTTTTTTGCTCAAAAAGAACAGTCAACTACAAAATATTCATCCACTTTACGTCATGTCGGCGTAACACATTTTTCAAATTCAAATGCGAACCCTCAACAACAACTCAAGTCATGTTTCAATAATCTTAATTGTAAAACCAACAAAGCTGTTAAGTTCAAGATGGTTTCTCTAGAAATTCAATATTTTGACGCAAGTCTTCCCCCATCTTCAATAAAACACTCGAATCAAATATTTCAAATCACACAAACTCACTCAAATTATGAAAGCTAGATATGATATTAGGAACGAATAATTCCATAATAATTATGATAAAATAGTAGCACACAATGTAAATTGATACTTTGGTTTTATCTTGTATATGATGATTTTATTTTTAGTTACAGCTATAAAATATATTATTACCATGATGCAAAATATATGTGGTGGAATCATTATATACTAATATATGATTCTTTAATATAAAAAAAATTCTTGTAGAACATTTAACTGAATATTTAAAAGTTCAAGGTTATTTGTATTAGCAAATTTATTAAAATATAAAAATAAACATAAAACTAAATCCAAATGTCGCCTGTACACTCTTTTCAAATTCAAAATGACATAGATTATTTTGGGAAACTAATATCTAAATGCATTCTTGGTAAATATTTGGACTCTTCAGTTACACAGAGAAAAAATATACACAATTCATTAGATATTACAAAGACCCTTAATGTTTAGATATGTTTTTAGTTACTTTAAAAGTACTTTTTCCTGTTGCTCAACTACATTTTAGATACATGATAACTTTTTTTTCTTTCTTTTGAGAAACTAATTGAACACTAAACATATATATTATTTCTTCTTTTAGGTGACAAACAGAATTTTTTTGTTGGTATAAAAATTTAATTTAAATTTTTTACTTGTACAAAAATTTAATATAAATTTTTTTAGCTTTGTGATAGAGCATTATTTGTTGATTTAGAATGCTGTGATTTCTCATCCACGATACTAAATTAATTCTAACATAAATTTATAAATTAATTGGGAAGAAAATGCACACCTAATTTACAGCAATAATCGACGTTTATGTCAAGTACCCTACATAGATATAACTCAAACGACAATATAAAAATATATCTGATAAAAGTTCTATGAAACTAATTATAAAAGCTAATAAGTATTTTCTAAAGTTTCTATGGTAAATTGGTAAATATATATGCAACATCCTACCTTCTGTGAATAAATTAAACTGATCAATATGACGAAATAATTAATTAAAACGAATAAACTTTTCCCAAATAATTTGTCATTTAGTGTGCAAAATTTATTTTCTTGAACTTCGCAGACAAAAACTTATAACTTTTCTGGATCTTACACAATCCATTAAAGTAGTATGGCTTTTATTTTACCAGTGAAATTTTTTGATCTAACAATAAATACCTACCTAAAAACCTTGGAATATAAATAAATACCACCACCAGCTGACTTCATGGTTTTGAGGTAAATTGAAACCCAGAAAATTTGGCCCTCCAACATCTTTTTCTTCAATGTAAAATCTCTATTATGAACCTGTAATTGGCGTATAATCTTGTAACGGTAATGTCTTTTCCATTACAAGGATTATAATTTCAACCAAACAAAATATAAAATATAAGAAAATAATTAATCAAAAATGTAATTTAGTTCAAGAAATTAAAAAAAAAGTATATGATATTTCATATTGCTTGAAATATGATCCGTATATGTCATTTAATCTTATTATTTGCATTCTATGTCGTATCCATTTTATCTGTTAAAACGTTCAATTAGTATCACTAATAGTGACAAAACAAAAAAATAAACAAAAAGCAAATACAATACTATCACATACCATCATCAGATTCATTGTCCCCAGGTTCAGTCGTCGTTTCCCTTTCCTCAAATATATTTTTCCGAAATTCCTCGATCGATTCTTTAACTTTTTCAAACGCTTCTTTCCTATCATTTAACATCTTTGATAACGCATCTTTCCGCGCGTCTAATTCTTCAATCTCTTCTTCTAATTGTTCATTTACTTGACTGGCAGACTCCCGTGATAATGTGAGATTGGACTTACTCCAATCTTCAACCATTTTAGAGTATTCTTCACGATGCGTTCGCTCAATTTGAGCTTGTGATAATCGGGCTTGGAGCTCAAGAGTTTTAATACTAAGCTTGGAGAGCTGAGTTTGATGCTGGGATTGCTCGGTGGAAAGATTGCTGATTTCAATTTCATGGAGTGATTGCTGAAGCTCAAGTCTCGAAGCAAAGGTATCGAACCCGGAAAATTCTAAATCAATATCATCGCGTAGTTTTGTTCTAAAATTAACCCCAAATGTATCATGTTAATAAGAACCTTCGAATGCCGTTATAGAGCTAACTTACAATTCTTCACGATCTGTATTCGGTTGTAGTGCGAATAGTGATTCACAGAGTTTGCTTAGTTTTTTAAAGTAAACTTCATTAATACCGACTCTCTGTTTAATAATTTCATCTAAAAAAATTGCATATATCAGTTAGAAATAAATTGTGATATAGTAGCTGATATTCAGTTTATACCTTCTTGCACCGACATGATTCTATAAGTTCTAGGGGTTAGTGTAGTAAAAAGGGTTGTGTAAATTTATTTTTATTTTTCTTTTTCACATCTCCAACACTCACAGAGTCACTCTCACTTTTATTTATACATACTAATCATGTCAGCCTATTTAAATCTGATAGAACTAGCAAGTTCGGCCAAATTTGATCAAATTGAATATCTTCTTCACGACAATTTGGATTTATTAGACGATCCCACTTCGCCAGGTTCAGCACTTTCAGTTCTTTTATATTTCATTCCCGAATCAATACCCTTTTCTCAATATGCAAATTTACTTAACAGAATCTTTAGAAAAGATTTGAAAACAACCGAAGAATTTGGAGGAATCACGAATTTAGTTGTAAGCGAGGATGATGTCGAAACTGTAAAATCGTATGTCGAAGAAAAGACAAAACAATTTGGATGGGGCAAAAGTGATTGCGATTCTTACCAGAGTCAATGGGTCAAAGCTAGGATTAGGTTGGTTGATTCAGCGACGGGGTTAGTCACTTCTGCTGATTCCATTTGTTCTTTAGTAGATGAGGTGGCTGATTGGCAATATGGAATTCTTCATGTTTTAACCACTTACCGTCATCTTCATTCGACCGATAGAACTCCATGGATTAGTCTTGAATCATTTGAATCATTGAACGGTGCGCAAGTCCTTCAACTTTTAATTTCTCATACTACAACAGAATCAATTGTCAGCGATTTTAATAATATGATTGTCTCTTATATTTCTTACACAAACGACTTCCAACCCTTGTGGGACTGGATAGGATATATACCTCGGAATACAGAAGGTGGTGGACCTGAAGGGAAGTTAGATTTGTTGTTGGAGTTGGTAAGAGGGGATGGAATTTTTGTTCCTCCAAGTGAGGGCTATTATGGATTTATAAGAGCTGTATTGGCTTTCTTGTATATGTTCCCTCAAGGACATTTCAGCAGTCGAATTTTTGACGAATTGACCATGGTGGAACGTTATTTTTCTAATTTCGAATTGCTAGAAGATTCCAAGTCCTCCATCAATTTAGACCAGCAAGCTTCAATTGACCTCACTTCATTTAATTCTCTCATGAACTCCTACTTAACATCCCCTACATTAAACACCCTTAAAACATTTCACGATTTTGCTAAGGCAGCTGCCCTCTTTTATCCTACAAACTCGTCCGTGACTTTACTTCAAGTTGTATCATTAAGTCTTTATGGCACTGAACAGGAACAAATTGAATTTTCTTCACAACTTCTTGATGACGGCAATCTTCACTGGCTGCAAAAACATGTATTCACGAAGCTCAAAACTGTCTGGATCGATTCTATTATCTTGACTAACGCTCTACACAATGGTGAATTTGATCTTGTTGAATCCAAATACCTTACCACGCGAAAAGGTATTTCTGTAACCAAACATCTCTTAGATGCTTTTTATGAAAATTACGATCAAGCTACAAGTTGCAGCACCTCAAGAGGAGGATTAAAAAGGGCAGCAGCATGTTTGAGACTATTAAAACTAAAACATTCGAGTAGGGAGATTCCTGTAGCAGTGGAACGAGCAGAAAAATTGTTGGAAGGTACAAACAAGTTGGCTGGCTATTCTTTAACTTTGACGGCAGGCGTACCCCTAAATCCTGTTGAACTTAGAATTCAGACAAAAGACCCATTAATAATTGTGCGTAGACTCTTAGAATTAAACAGGAATGTTTATAAATCACTGAATCAGCTTGTTGATATAGCAATGGATTTAGTTTATGGTATTACTGGGGACAAACCCGACAGAGACCAAATAGAAATACAAATTCGAGCCATATGCATTGAATCAAGTCTCGCTAACAACGACATTGACCAAGCTCTACATTACACTTCAACCACCTCATCTTTACCTTGGACTTCTTATTACCAAGTTGGGAAATACATTTCCCCTGATTGGGATTTCCCCAATATTCCATTTAATATAGTCGCACAACAAATGGATTTATTAAGTCAAGCATTAGTGAAATCACCAAAGGAAAACTTGCCTGAAATAATTAAGGTGTGGGAAAAGTTAGACCATGAATTAGCTAGAGGACGTGATATTTCTACGTCAAGTGGTATTGTTGCTGGTTCAAGTGGAATTATGGATACCAATAATAGTAAGAAATCAAGCGGAAGTGGAAGTATGAAGAAACGTGATCAGATATCGGGCTTATTGGTGAGTGGATTGGGATGGGCAATCGGTGCTACTCCACGGTAGAGTAATATACTGGTAATATTACAAAATTATTCAACATATAGGTTACGTATATAAAAACATCAACTTAATGGATAATGAAAACACTTTACAAGTGATACTTTCTATTTTTCTCATAATATGAAGTATGCTAACATAGAGATCAGTTTCAGCGACGCCGGGATTGAACCCCTATTTGACTACTAGACTTTAAGGTTCTTATGAAAAAAATTATATATATACTTTTTTTTTTTTTTTTTATTTATTTTATGAAAGTCCTATATAAAATTTTGTAAGTAAATATAACGTGAATACTAAGGCAAAAAAAAAAAAAAAAATTAATCACAAATTGAAACATTAATTATTATTATTATTCTGTTTCCCATATAGTAGTTACTTTAGCAATTAAGATATTTATATAAAAGAAGACTGTGTTGTGTTTTGCCTGTGACAGGGTACATTTGTCACTGAGCGCTTTGTTGTTTTCTGCATTTTATTATTATTATTATTATTATTATT
>JAJMJJ010000010.1:63557-116558 GCA_030568955.1 Geotrichum siamense (nom. inval.) | reverse complement strand
CGCGGTCACATTTCTCACTGTGCGTTTGATAATTCTGCATTTAGTAGCGGCCAGGGTTAAATTTTTCGGATCGGTTACTCTTAACCGATGCACGTGCAATGGGAAAACCTGTTCATCCGTCACGGGCAATCTCATTACGCCCAGATGTGGAGGGTTACCCTTCCCAGGGGAAAAACCATTACAAACCGACTCAGGACGGACTCGAACCAGAGACTCCACTTAATTGTGCGCGAGCTGCTAACCTGAAAGTCATAATTGCATGGTCAACCAAATTCTTTGTACCTACGGCAACAGGGTGAAGACACATAATATATTCTTGGTAAACAAATAAGGCCATATATCTAGCGCAGGAGGAACCTACCAGCAATATACACAGAAACTTTGGGCTTGTACTTTGTAATAGTCTGTCCATGTCACACAATTCGAAGCCACTTAACTTCTTTGGGGGTAATCAAGAAGTCTTTCCTCACAGACATCTTTTCCCCTTACCGAAACCAGATATCACGGACTCTCTTATCGCAGAGGCCCAGAGATTGGGAAGATGTCATCGGAATACAATACAACAGAGAGGACTCAGAGGTTGATATTGTTGACTTGGACTGAAAGAGAGTCATTGTGTATTTGTAAAGAGCAGCATTTCAAATTTATCCTGTCTAACTTGGGGTTCCTAATAATTTTAATCATTCTGTTTATAGCCTTATATAAAATCTTATAAGTATATATGAAATGAATACCAAAGTAATAGTCACATAATAAAACATTATATAAGAGAAGACTGTGTTAAATTTTGCCTGGTACAAGCTTTCATTGTCACATTTTTTCTGTGTCTTTTAAATTATTATAGCTAGGATTCGGCGAAAATTTTCAGAAATCAGTGCTAATACTAATTATCGTGCAACAAATAGAGGATCTTCATTCTGACAATAATTATGCATGTACATACATGATGTCCGTGCCTCGGATACTTTAAGGCAATTCTTCTATGAATCTCTACGTAGCTACGACAATCTCTCCGCTCTTCCAAATGTCCTCAATGTACGTGCAGGCCATAAAGAGAAGAATTGTTCTCACTGTGACACCGGCACTGGAGACATAACCCATCTAATATGCCAATGTTCCAGGATTTTACGATTGTGGCATAGGTTCTACTGTAAATCGGGAGAGAGCCCTAAGGAATTCATCCGATCCATATTCATCTTCAGGCCAAAGGGTCTAATAGCCAAGTTAAAAACCGTCGGCAGATATATATACATCATGATTAAGCTTTCAGATTCGGGAGAGACCCAGATCCCTCAAAGAACAGTAGAATAGCTACGAATATTGCCTAACAAATATCTAAAGGTGATTACTTCAAGAAATGGGAGCCAGGATAAGTTTTACAAGCAAAGCTCGAAATGAGTTAAATCAAAAGATTTACTCATATATAAAACCATATTATTTTCTGATTTCCTAGCACACAAAAGCTTTGGACTTTAAATCATTACCTAAAGTTACATGAACAAACATAGCAAAATAAAGCTAACCAAAAAACAAACAAACATATAAACAGCAATAATTACATAATAATTTACACATCATTGGTAATAATTGCCGTCCACTTGTTTACACCTTTTTATTTTTGTCTTCGAGTATTGCGCATTCCAGTAAATTTCTTTCAAAGGTGCATTGAGTTGGTAATTTCTCTTCGCTACTTTTATAGCATATGGATAGGAAAATATAATAACGATGGGATGTATGTATTTTAAAGCTGAACATTGGAAATCAGTTTAGTCTAACATTGTCCTTAGTAAAATCTGTTGAAGCTTGGGCCGAAGAGCGCAGAATCATTAAAACACTACCAGTTACTTCATTAAAAGGTTCTTCCCTGGGGATTGATGCTAAGAATTACATATCTCAATTGTTCAACACAGAATATGAACCTTTAGTTCATGCTATTGGTGGATTTCCCTTCACTATTATAGATCAAATTGAACGTGACATTGCTGTGTTGGAATTAAATAATATCACCCCTACATTTGTTTTTGATGGATTGTCTGTCGCAGTTAGCTCTGTTGACCCACCTTTTTCCGGTACCTCTATGGGGGCTAAAAGTGCAGCAGATGCTCGTCTACGATCACAAGCATGGGAAGAATATGAAAAAGGCAATGGTGAAGTTGCTGTAAAGTTATTTAATGATATTGGGTCGCCTGATCTCGATAATATCCAGCACGGAAAAAGGGTTTTGATAGACTTCTTGATCTCAAAAAATATTGATTTCGTTGTTGCACCTTATACTTCTACTGCCCAATTAGTTTATCTGCAAATTGAGGGGTATCTTGACGCTATATTTGGTTCCATAGATGTTTTGATGTATCCTGGTATTGACAATATTATTGTAGCATTGGATCTTAAAGGCAAAACATTCTCATGGGTTCCTAAAGCCCCCTTACTTTACGATATGGGTGTCGCTCATGATCAATTCGTCGAATCTTGTATCCTTACCGGCTGTGAAATCAATCCTAAAACATTCCCCGTTATCACTCAACAAATAAATAATGACGGTCCACAAATTGGTCCTTCCAGCCCAATCAAAATTGCACTTTCTATTATATTAAATGCCCCTTCTGCGTATGCTGCTATATCTGCTTATGTGGATCCGGAGTCACCGCCTATTTCCTATTTACAGCGATTCCAAAAAGCTCTTGCTGCTATTCTTTTTCAACCAGTTTTTAAGGATACGGGTAAAGTGGAACCAATGACCTTGCCGCTTGATACACCTCATAACATCCACGAGTTCATTGGCCAAAGATTACCAGATGAACTATATTTCTATGTTTATAGGGGCATTCTTGGGACAGAGTTGCTGGATGTTCTGACTTCGGGAAATCTTGTGGAAACAGCACCTCTTGATGGAGGTGTTAACGTACAATATCGTCGCTTCCTTCATCATGTTCATGCTAACTACTATCCTAAAAGTATTTCACTAATCTCACAAACAATACATAGGTATTATCAGTACAAACCCGTGAAAATTTTCCAATGGTTTCTTGGAAATAAAGAAATACAACTTCAAAAACCGGCACAACCTGTATTCTATCAGGTATCTTCTTGGAAAGTTAGTTATGATATAGTGGGATCTAACTTGAATGATACAACATTCATGTCAATTTTGAAGTCCTTTATGACTGGTGATTCTGAGAGGGACAAGAAATATGCCGAGTCCACAGTTTATAAAAGGCCGGAATCCAAAGATTCTCCCGTTATGATTCTCAATAAGTATCAAGAAATTGTCATTAATACGATACTAAGATCTTTTCAAATAGTTGGACTTTTCAAGGAAAACCACGAATTATCGTTATTTGGTGAAGTTGTTGTGAAAACGTTCAAACAAATACCTTTGAACTATGAATTGGATGCTGCATTCCATGAAGCTGTCCTTCTTGCCTTAATTTTAGTTAAGGATGGATTTTTGAATTCTGAAATGTTAACACCTTATATTGAAGGTGGTCCCGAGAATGGGTCCGAAGCAGTAAAATCGCATGTAATGCTTTTAAGTAGAGTCGCGACCTTCATACCCCTTTCTCACAAGCCTGTTGGATTCACTGGACCTTTATCTCAGACAATACTTGCATTCCAATCTATTATCAATAAGCAAATCTTAGTTTTACGTGGATTGATTGAAGCTAGTTTGGTTTCATTGCTTGCAAACGGTGAAATTGACCGTCTCCAAATCTCGGAATTAGACTGGAAAAACCTCCCTAGTAAAATTCCATTCACTTCTGTTCCTAACGCTGCTCTTGGTGTGGCGATGAAGTTATACTTTGACGAAATTAACTCTTCTTCGAATGCTTCTGTTTCTGAATCAATTAAGGTTGTTCAATCTTCTTACAAGCATGCTATTGATATCGAAGGAGATCTGTCAAAAACATTCAGCTTTTGGAAAACTCTTTATGCAGGTGTTGCTTGTGCACATTCTTCTGGGTTAGTTTCTGCTGGTATTTTTAAGCAGTTCGAATCTACTAATGAGTGGGTTCAGCCATATCTAATTTAACTTAGACGTTATTATATCATCTTTTTGAGAGTTTAAGAGTTATATGCATCCAAAATTTACCTGCGTGTATATGTAAATACAAGAAAGTTGTTTTGCTGTCAGCTAATGTAGTTAAGTGTTTTCTTTGTTCTCACATCAAACCTTAGCACCTATACAGAGAGTCAATATAATAGATTTCTAAATTTTTTATAAATTATCATAATACAGGAAATGCCACTATCTTATCGTGACCATTAAATATCATGAACCTTTAGTATTTCTACTGAGAGAAACTCAAGAAAATGCAACAGACTTTTTAATAACCTTCTTTTTATTACATTTTTATATACCATGTATACGTGAACATTAAAACAACAAGTATAACAAAAGTATGGTCCTTAACGATTAGACTTAGCAACACGTTCAAGTTCATCCTTCTTCTTAATGGCGTAAGAGTTGGAAGAACCCTTACCAGCGTTAATGAGTTCTTCAGCGAGACATTCAGCAATAGTCTTAATGTTTCTGAAGGAAGCCTCACGAGCACCAATGGTCAAAAGGGCAATAGCTTGGTTGACTCTTCTCAAAGGAGAAACATCAACAGCTTGTCTACGGACAGCACCAGAAGAACCAATTCTGGTAGAATCTTCACGAGGGCCAGTGTTAATGATGGCATCAACAACAACTTGAAGAGGGTTGGAGTCGGTAAGAAGGTGAATAATTTCAAGAGCATGCTTGACGATGAGAACAGCCTTGAGCTTCTTACCGTTGTTGCGACCGTTCATCATAAGGGAGTTGGTAAGACGCTCGACGATGGGGCATTGAGCCTTGCGGAAACGCTTGGAAGCGAACTTGCCGGCAGAGTGAGGAAGGTAAACGGGATTTCTAATTTGAATGTAGTCGGTAAGGGAGACATCCTTGATCTCAACATCGTCGAAAGACCACTTGTTGAAGAGCTTGATAGAGCCAGACTCGGCGACGAGATCAGCAGGAAGGGCGGTGAATCCCTCGTACACAACAACTTGTTCCTGTTGTTCTTCGATTTCAACTTCGACGTCAGACATCTTCAATACTAGGGCTGCTGCTGATATATCTTCAAAGAGAGGTAAATTCAGTTCCTTGACGAAAAAGGTTTTCGTTGGAAGAAAAAATTCAAAATATTTTGTTTGCGTTTCTGCTAAATGACATAAGCAACAAATAATCATGCAAAAACCAAAATACAAAGTCTGCTATGGTTCTACTAAATACTGAAATATATTTTCCCATGACCTTAAATACACAAAATTCTATTTTCAAATTTGTGACTACTAAAATATTAGGGCACAGACCTAGAATTTATTTTTAGCCGTGCTATTCTCATTTAAACCCTTCCGTATACTTCCCGAGAAACCTTAATTTCCTGAGAATGGACACTATTTGAGTGTGGAGTAAATCTCCATTTAGTGCCTGTTTACAACAACTACTTAAACTCCAAATAGTCCTTTCAAATTTCTTTAATTTTAATGTACAATTTGTCTATGAATTCCTTTACAATTTACAATGAATACTACTACCGCTAAAATTTACTTTAATCTTGTTTCTACACGCTCCTCCAGGTCAATCCTTTCTAACCACCGTGGGGTCACCCACCTGTATAAATTTTACTCCACATCAAAACCTTCAACTATTTCCATTCAATACCATAGTCTTGATGAAACTGGTTCTGTGTCAAGTGCTCCATTTGGACCTAATGTTTGCGTTGTTTCATTGGATAGACCAAAAGTAAAAAATTCTATTTCTTTACAACTCCTTGATGAACTTTTCCAAGTAGCACATAAAGATTACCTTTCTCAAGACACTCGCGCATTAATTCTGACATCGTCTACTCCCAGTATCTTCTGTGCCGGAGCAGATTTGAAGGAGCGGAAAACATTCACCCAAGAAGATACTCGAACTTTTTTGAAAAAGCTCAATTATACGCTTGATCTACTAGAGAATCAAGCTGTCCCCACCATATCTTCTATCAACGGTGTTGCTCTTGGTGGAGGATTTGAAATCGCTCTTGCAACGGATTTCAGAGTATTGGGTAAAAATGCACAAGTTGGACTATCAGAAACGCGTTTAGCTATTATTCCAGGTGCTGGTGGAACGTACAGACTTCCCCGTTTGATAGGAAAATCTAGAGCCCTTGATCTTATTTTAACTGGTCGTAGAGTTGGCTCTGAAGAAGCAGTAAATCTGGGAGTTGCGACCAGGGCAGTGGAGGATGCTGATAAAGGTGCTCTTGAACTTGCGAAGGAAATAGCCTGCGGGGGCCCATTAGCTCTCATTGCTGGAAAGAAAGCAGTAAAAGGGGCTTCACCCGAGTGGGAAGCTGCCATGTACGAGAGAGTTGTTAATACAGAAGATAAGTTTGAAGCCCTTGCTGCTTTTGCCGAAAAGCGAAAGCCAGTTTTCAAGGGTCGTTAGTTCTATAAAATCCATGAATTTATATTTAGATTACCATAGGTAAACACGTAGTTGATTGAAGACCATCTTTTCTAAAATATACTTCTAGATCTTATATTGCCCTTCTCAAATAATTTATTATGTTTCATGGGGTTTTAACGTTGATCTGAACGGCATACCTACGTAACTACCTTGCTACCTAGGTACACAACAAAACTACATATATCGATAGACCTTGGCGTAGTTTAACAATTTCTATAAACCAGAAATATTGGTTAACTTGGCATGGTCTTTTATATATTAATTTAAGTCTATAAATTCAGTAATATTCCTTATTCATATCATTTTCGATAAGTTTGCAACGTGAAACTTGTTGTTTCAAGTAATGGAGATACCAACAAATAGTAAAAATAATATCTCCCACTCTTGAAATCGAAATAGATTTGATATAAAATCATTAATTAAAATGGAATATAATTTTACTATCACCAGCAATAAATTTGTCTCTGTACATGGTGTCAAATAACAAGTTTCGAGCGTTTTGAACAAAAGTTGTCAACATTTAAAATATTCCACGTAGATATTCCAAGAGAGTTTATCGGGCCACATAATATTTTAAAACAGTATAAAATAAGCACAAGTGTACATACCTACCATATCTACCTATTAGGAACCTCTATAAATATATAAAATATTTTGAAATTTAGAAGTCCATTTTTTTAAGTGTATGACTGTCAAATAAAGTTGATAAAGTCTATAAGCGAATTTTTTATTTTATTTTGTACTTTCTTTGAACAAAAAGAAATAAAAATATCCAGTTTTTGATCGAAATTGATACAAATATTATTTAGCTTCATTTTCAAATACATAAATAATAGTAAATAAAATAAAATTTATGATAGGTCTGAGAGACAATATAATATGTGAATACATACACATATATATGAATGTGTAGAGAGCACAAATTTGTCGAATGCATGAAAATTCAAGATCAAATTTAGGTAGATTTGGGAGTTATTTTTCTTGATAACTTTCAACTTTCAAGGAGAAAACTCCGACTTTCCTTTACAAGTGGCTGTTTTAAAGATGCCCGTTAATGTCAGATCCTCGTCTAATTACATAGCTGAAAATGCAGATGATGTGTTTGTGTCCGATTATGGTTGTAGGTTGGCTGCAAAGTCAATTTACAAGGCAATGTTAGAACAAAAATACTCTACAGAGACCTGGGCATCGCATCATCTTAACCCAGACGAGAAATCGTTGTCGACGGTAGATTGGATTTTCACGGTGGATTTGCTTAATTTCAGTTTCTGGTCTGAGTATGATGATAGTGATTCTGGCCATCCCAGTTCCCAGAGGTTTTCTGTCGAATATAAGGGGAAATTATATACAGGTTACTGGAGTTTAGTCGCTGCTATTAACAAAGCATTGACCAAAGGAATCCCCATTACATCGCCTATGTTTTGGGCATCAGAGAGTTTTACTGAGGATGTATTAATAGATATTTTCAAAAGTGAAACATTGGAACAAATTCCATTATTTAATAAAAGATACGAAGTTCTGAAAGAAGCTGGTAGTGTGATAGTTAACGTAAGTTATTCTCCGATTGCTAAATTTTGCTTCATACAACTTAACAATTTTAGAAATTCAAAGTATGTTCATTTGCTGATATTGTAGATACAACGGATAGATCTGCTTTGAAGTTGGTAAATCTACTTTCCAAGGAATTTTCTAGTTTCCATGACGAATTCATCTACAAAGGAAAAAACGTCCAGATTTTGAAACGAGCACAAATTTTAGTTTCAGATTTATGGGCATGTTTCAACGGCAAGCAATGGGGTGAATTTTATGACATCGATTCAATTACAATGTTTGCTGACTATCGTGTTCCCCAGATTCTTCACATGTTAAACTGTATCACTTACTCCGATAAACTTACAGATCAAATCAAACATCTCAAAAGTTTGAAATCGGGTAGTGACGAAGAGATTGAAATACGAGGCTGTAGTATTTGGGCTGTTGAACTTGTGAAGAAGTACATATTAGAAGACCATCCTGAGTCTAAAGTGAATGCGATTTTGATAGATTTCTATCTTTGGGACTCAGCCAAGACTATTCAGAAGGCGAACGGGGGTAACAGTGATTTGATACCATGTCATAGAACTCGAAGCGTGTTTTATTGAATAAATAGTAATTTATAGTAAAAAAATATGTTTTGGATTCACTGTTCTTGCTGTTTCCCGCGATCTCCATAAATTTTCTGAATTCACAATTAGCATAGTTAGATTCCTATAAACAGTTGAAAGTTACTCACCTCTACGAGTCTCGATCGCGTCACCTCTTTAGGCTCTCCATATGCTATCGATAAATATTGTAACAAAGCTGAATGCCCCGCCAATGATACATAAGTATCTATATCAATGTTTTTTTGCCATTCACTGTTCAAAAGATGTGTTAGTAACGATAGAATATAGTATATATGATTAAACATACTCTTTGGTTGTCTCAGCAGTCCCGACTGCTATATGCTGTTTCTTCAACTGTAAAAACCGTTGCTTTTCCCGTAATTGATCAGCCTATACTCTGTTAGATATTCATCATACATAATGTTGATATGATCTACTCCCTACCATTATATGTATTCTCGACCAGTGGTGTGTTTATTTCTAAGGTAAGATTTTTACTAGTTGGGAAATTTCTATTTTCTATTTTATTTTCTCCTCCAAAATTTCTCACTACACCCATTATTTATTTATCGAGACATATCACGGATATTATACATTAATTGAATCATTTATTTTACCTATTTGAGTGTTGCATTTTTTTTATATATTTGGTACTATTTGACACCAGCAAATGGAAAATTTGGCCAAAGTGGAAAATTCTTTAGCGATGGCAACTCCAATTCCCGAAACACATGCAGTGAAAACATCCCCCATGAGCCCTTTCGTGGAAAACATGAAAATTACTTTGGTAACTACTGATCTCGTGCAAGATTGGGAAGGATCTGGTCGTAAGCAATTGTATGTATTAGCTTTTTTCTGATTATGAAGAAGCCTTATTTTAACAACAAATCTACGCTTTAGACTTGACATGGCCGCTGACGCTGTTGCAAACAATAATTTTACACTCCTTATCACTGTTTTTCACGAAATATTATTAGCATGCTCAACAAACTTAATAACTGTTGATATGGCCTCTAGTTTGTTGCAGACAATCGCTGAATCCAATGACAGTACAGTTGTCAACATGTTTATTAACACATACTCGTTACATCCATCGAACGCTGCCCTAATTCAACTATTGTCGCAACTTGATATTGATAAATCTCTTTTGTTATATTCACTTGATCCACAGGTATTGATAGCATCCGGGAAGTCAAGTCATATGTTTGGCAAGAAAATCATCAGAATCAACACGACATTAAATTATAAGCAAAAACGTTTCAACTTATTACGCGAAGAAACAGAGGGGTTTTCAAAACTTGTTGTTGAGCTATATACAGCAGCTTCTAGTAAGAGTAACTTTCAAAAAGTAGATTCTACCGCTTCTACAATTGTATCTCTTATAGGATTCTTTGATCTTGATCCAGTTAGATCACTGGACATATTTTTAGATATCGCAGCCATGAATTTTGTCGCATACTCAAAATTTTTCATTCGAGTATTAAAACGTTTACCATGGTGGCCTAGTAAGCCATGTCATCCAACGTCTTTAGAGACTATTTCTGAAGGAGGGAATGAGAAAGCAGGTCAGATTTTAGGATTCAAATTGAAGTCTATAATAGAGAGTGGCGATTCCACTCCTGAGAATCTTTTAACATTAATAGCTGTTCTCATTAAAAACGGATTTTTATCTATTACCGATATTTATCCATTTTTGGATCCTCCAGATAAAGTACTCCAGGATTTGCATGAGACTTGGAAGTCTGATATGGACGAACGCGCCTTTTTAGCGACAGCGTCTGCATTAGCGTTAGCAGCTCCTTTGACCGATGACAATGATCCCATTTCCCAAAATAATGAAATAAAGGAAGATGAAAAAAACAATGAACCTGAAAAACATCCGGACGGAAGCATCAAATATCCTGCATATCAGAAGGTTGGTCTTCTCGTGGCATTACTCTCAGTTGGAGCTGTTTATCCTGCACTATTCATCTTGACTCGAATTCCAAAAATTGTTGATCCCTATCCTGAGGTTGCCGATTTTTTGCATCGCTTAGTTGAGTTTTCTATTGATCCATTATATCAACAAATGGGACGACCTTCAGATATCGCCTCTCTACCACCTTTCAAACCAATGAAAATTGCAACAGTCCCCTTGCGAGATCTTCAACTTTCGGATCCACCAGCACCTCCAGTACAAAGAAGTTTGCTTTGTATTCCAAGTCCTACCCAGCATAACCCTCTCAATTTTTTTTATGAACCATGGTCAGTTGATCTTGAAAAAATCTCAGACCTTGATGGGTTGGCAAAAATCTCAGATCAATTGCTCAAATTTTCTGGTCCACTACTTTCGAGAAATCCTTCTCTTTTGGTCAAAATATGTCGTATTGGGGTTAATTATATGGCTAGTAATAAAACCGAACCGCAAGTACTCAATTTTTGGAAAGAATATGTTAGAAACCTAATACTACCTACAATTTCCTTACTTCCTCCAAATCCAGGGATAATCCAAGAAGTCTTTGCGTTATTTCGTTTTTTTACTCTTGAGGAAAGATACGCATTATATGGCGAATGGCAAGCAGTATTATTAAAGGCTTCACCTCATTTAAAATTTGCATCAAACAAAGCTGAAAAAGAAACCAGGAATGTATTAAAGCGTCTTTCTAACACCAATGTCAAAGAGATGATGCGTCGTTTGGCAAAGATTTCTTATTCCAATCCTCTGTCAAGTTTTACAGTTTTTATTAGTCAAGTTGAAAGTTATGATAACTTAGGTGGTCTTGTCGTTGAAGCTGCTCGGTACTTTACTGATTTAGGTTGGGATGTTTTTCCATACATTATTATGCTCCAGCTCACTTCAGGGCGAGGTACTCAACAGGTAGATGGTCTGAATGATAGAAAATGGATTCAATCTCTTGCTAGTTTTACAGCTAAACTTTATAGACGGTACAGCTATATGGATCCACGACCATTACTCTTATTCCTTCTGAGACAGCTCCATGTAAATGATCTTTCTTTTATCAGTGTTCTTCGTGAATTGATTACGCAAATGGGTGGTATTGCTCAGCTATCAAATCTCACTGGCAAGCAGGTTACTAATTTAGGAGCCGGACCAGTTCTAAAATCCAAAGTTTATGAAGCTATCGATGATGGTAGAGAAAGTGCAATGAAGTCTGGGAAACGATTGATGGATGCTATTGTTTCTTTAGATATTTTTGCAGAATTCTTCATTTTATTGAGTCAAATTCACTCTAGATTTATTTTTTATGTTCCTGATGAACTGGCATATGAAAAAGTATTAGCTTCAAGGTATGACGATTTAACTCATATCTTATTACAATTTACCCAATTACCCAACCACTTTTTGGAACCCGAGGTCTTTAAAAAAAGCATGTTACCCATTCAAACTTTAATGCTAGACTATGGTGTTTCTGTTTCATGGGCGTTTGGTGTTTGGCGACAGTGTTTAGGTGATGAAATTCGATCTTACAAAACTTCTAAGCAAGATACCGATAGCGTTGATTCTGATGGAACCCCGGCTGCTGAAGATGTAAGTAATTCCAGATTTTTTTTCTCTTCTTGTTCTTAATTGATTAACGATCATTTTATAGGTTTCAGTTTGGCATCCCCTATTGCAGGATCTTGTACGGGATATTAAGCAACTATGCCCCGAAGAAAAATGGAAATTTTTGAATCCTGGATTTTTTGTAACTTTTTGGCAATTATCATTGTATGACATTCAATGTCCGGCTGAGAATTATATTGAGGTTGAAGAAAAACTTAAAGAAACAATTTCATCACTTACTGATCAAATATCTAAATTGGAAAAAGGAAACTATCGTGACACTGCACAGAAATTGAAACAAGCAAAAGCCAAGAAAGATGATCTTAATCAACAACTTACAAAACTTTCAGCAGAAAGCTATCGACATGCTCTCCATTTCAAAAAGACTAAATCACGTCTTTCCCATGAAAAATCTCACTGGTTTGCTTATGATGGTCCTGAGATGGATGTAACTCGTGGTATTCATGTCAGATCTGCTCAAACTTGTCAAGTCTTGTCGACTTGTATTTTCCCAAGGGTTATTCATTCTCCAGTTGATGCTATATTTGGAGCCAAATTTATATTTTTATTGCATTCCTTGGGCACTAGTAACTTTTCAACAATATTATTTTTGGATAAGCTATTTTCTTCGAATGTTTACTATACTGTGATTTTTACATGCTCATCTTACGAAGCGGAGAATTTAGGACTGTTTTTGTCCGAAGTTTTAGGCATTTTACTCTCTTGGAAAAACGACAATGAAAAATTTGTTGCAGAGGGATTAGGCCAAAGTACAGATCAAAACGGTACAGAGTCGTTCCTTCCTGGGTTAGATATGAAGATGAGTCCTGATTCTATTCCTCACAAAGATAGTCTTGCTACCTCAACAACATTAGCGACTGCTATTGATAAGTGGAATAAATATCTTAGTCGAGAAATTGTCAGTTGTTTAAAGAGTCATGAGTATATGCACCGAAGAAACTCAATCACTCTGTTAAGAAACATGATTCCCGTTTTTCCCGTTATTACTATTTATGGCGAAAATATTATAGATGCTCTGGAAGATATTGAACAAGATGATGATAGAGAAGACTTGAAATTGGCGGCGAGTGCTTTACTTGTTATGCTTAAAAGAAATATATCCAATTGGATTGATGTTTGGGATTTTAAAGTTTGCTCAGAATCCGCTAAACAGGACCTTATGGAACAGTATAAAAAAGTTAAAGCAGCTCGTGAATGGAAAAGGAAGAAAAACACTACTGAAACTTCTACTAATCATAATTCTATTTCTAGTTCAAACTCTGTAGGTGCGTCTGTGACTAGCTCTAGTAATTCAGGTCAATCTAATTCTGTACCTTCGGGAGCACGAGAAGAATCTAGTATTGCAGCCTCTTCTAGTTCTAGAAATGTAGCTTCTGTGTTACCTGTTTCTTTACCTCGTATTCCTACAGGTCCTGCGACAACAAGAACTTCAGGTGGATCTATGGATAATCGGTATAGCTCTAATCAACTTGGACGCAATCGAGGATCATCATCAAATCTTAGAGATAAAGTTACAAAAGAACCAGAAGACCGAGGAGCAAATGTGGTTGAAAATAAATCTAGAACAGGTCGGTCACTTTTGCCTGGGAAAGATGCCAGTAGCTCCAGCATACCAAACCGACCTAGTTCTAGTAGTGGCAAGGAAAAAGAAACAGAAACTAGATTAGGGGATCGGCACAATAGTCGTACTTCCAGAATATCTGATGAACGAAGAAATGATAGACGGGATGCTGAAACTCCAGTTGAACCAAGAATAAGTGAACGAAACCCGCATAGGAATTATGATGACAGAAGAGGTACAGGTTCTGGATCTAATAGTGCACCTTTGGGTACTGGAAGAAATGCTGAATCAAGAGGTATAAGAAATTCGGGTCTAGCACCACTAACACGTAATGATTCTTCTACCCGGTTGAAAGAAGGTGGTACAAATACATCTACAGATGTTTCAACAATGAGGAAATCTGACAATACAAGTGCTGTTAATGATGGACGTAGAAATAATAGAGGAAATAATCGTGACGGAGATCAAGGAAATGGTCGAAATTCTGACCGTATGGGGGATAGTAGGAATGATCGTGGAGGAGAGAAGGGTCGAGTAGAGAATTCTAGAGACAATGAACGAAGGAGTAACAGGTATTCCGGACGCGATAATAATGAAAATGACCAGCGTGGATCTCGTTCAGAAATTAGAAACCGTCTTGGACTCCCTAACTTGCGTACTAACGAGAAATCGTCAAGCCGTGCCGAAACACCAACAGGTCGAGGAAGTGATATTAATAGCAAACGACAACAACCGTCTAGGGGTGATATTAATAGGAGAACTACAGATAGAGGAACTGGTGGAGAAAGAATTGAGAGCAGACAAAGAAACGATAAGGAACGAGAGAAAAGAAGGGAAAGAGAATGGGATAGGGATAATGATAGAGGTAGAAATAGCCCGAAAGGTAGTGGAAGATATAGAGATTCAAGAGATAATTCACCAAGACCTGGAGGAGGGGGATCACAATCCTCGAGACGTAAACAAATGACTGGTGAATATGAAAGTTATAAAAAACGTCGTACCGGTGGAGGCCGTTGAGAAGATATAATAATGAAGTTGTTTTATTAATTAAAATTAAGATATACAGACCCAGAAAATAAACGTTTTCTTCTGAGCATATAGTGTAAAATATTGAGTTTATGGAGAGAAAGGCTTGAATATTGAAATTCGAGTTATACCTCTGATATTTGTACATTATTATCATCATTTGGTAAATATGTAGGAATGTACTATACAATATATTCACATAAAACGTGACAAATCATTTACATAAGGGAAAGGCCGTGGCAAATTAAAATCAAAAAAAAGGTTTTGAACGGGGAACATTAAACAAGACTATGCCCATTTTTTTTTCGCGTTAAGGGGAAATATTTAGCATATTAATTTCAATGGACGATAGTTGTTTAATGTAAATTGGAGAAGAGGGAACTACTTCAGATTGCCACCTTCTAGTATTGAATGTTGGTGATGCCATATTGTTGGTGTAAGAGTATCATATTTTATTTTATTTTTATTTTATTTCCGTTATATGGGGTTTAGTACTTTATCGATATATTTGTTGTGTCTACTTCGGATATTCTTAGTCCCTAACCTTTCCCTTTCTTCCCTTTCTTCTGTTTGTTACGATATTTTCATTTCAAGCTCCCTTAACGTTACAAACTATTTCGTTTTATCAATTTTTTTTTTTTCTTTTTTCAGTCTATTTTTTTGTATGACTTCTGCTAGTACTGCCAGTCTCCAATCAGTCCAGTTCAGGTCATCGTCATTGGTGGGGAAAGATAGTCCTATTGACACTAGAATTAATACAGACCATCTTCATCAACATCTGATCATGGATGCCCCTAACAATCCATACAGACCTTCAAAATCTGTGTCTACAACTTTACCGTCGTCTACTACTAGTGCAGCTGGTACAGGCCATATTAAGTCTGGATGGTTACAAAAGAAAACTTCAGGACCAACACCATTAACAAAAGTTTGGAAGAAAAAATGGTTTGTTTTAAGAGATAACCAACTGGCTTATTACAAGGATGAAAAAGAATATAAACCAAAGAATATTATTAAGGCGGAGGATATTATGTCTGTTGCGATGTTGACTGGGAATGGAGGAAATGGGCATTTTGCATTGTTTACAAAGAAAAAGAATTTCCATTTGAGAGCGTCGACTTCGACGGAGGCGGAGGAATGGGTAAATGCATTAAGGTCAGTTATTGAATTAGACGATAACATTAACGATGTTGATGATGGGTATAGCCAAGATCATGAGTATGATCCAGATGATATTGCCGACGACTATTCAATTGATACAAAAATGACAAACCTGAACCTCACCAACCAACCACCACCAAATAGTTCTACTTCAAAACCTTTAATATCTATTCCTCCTCATAAACCAGAATTTCTTGCATCCTCTAAACGACTACCAAGTTACACCGTGTATTCCGGTGATGACGAAGATTTACACCTTGTGTCATCAATATGTGGATCGGCAGATATGGCAGATTTTCCTATTACTTATAATTCGAGACTGGATCGTCCTTCGTTATCAAAACGACCGGAACAGCAAAAGTCTCAAACTTCTCAGTCTTCCTTGAATAAAACATTATCACATAGCAATCCCTGCTCGTCCATTCCAGTCCACGAAGTCTATCGTGGACCTCTCCTTCGTCTTAACAAACGATACAAACGATGGCAGGCACAACTCCTAATTCTAGATACACAATACCTATTCATTACCAAACAACCAACCGCCAACTCTTCTTCCTCCCCCGCAACTACCCCCTCTTCGCCAATTCCTCCCACATTTCCACGTTCACCAATTGAACATATCCCTGTCCGGAAAATTCTCGACGTGATTGAACTTGATGCCCTTTCGAAAACTAAACAATACTGTTTTCAAGTCATTACTGCTGAAAAAAGAATGAGGTTTTGTGCTGATTCGGAAGAAGAATTGATTAGATGGTTGGCAGCATTTAGGGATGTGATGGATTGTCATTATGATGATGATGTGGATAATAAAGACAATGAGGATGATGACTCTAATGATGATGATGATTGATTATATCTACGTTGATTAATCTACAGGTTTTAATGGTTATACAATATTTTGTTTCAAAAGCTAAAATTAACACAGGTTCTGGATTCACAGTATCCTATTATTTCTTCCGTTTGTTTTATATGTTTTTATATCTTGCTCTTTGAACTCTAGAACTTTTTAATTAACAAATGGAATAGGAATCTCACCTGTTTTGTTTTTCTTTTTAATGATGATAATAAATACACTATCTATGTACAGACTGTATTCTAAGTATATAATGAAATATGAAGCAGAAAATAAATAAAAAGTTGTAGTGTAATGGTGATTTTATATCCTCCCTACAGACAATATCCAAAAAAACTAGTATATCTATTATAAGGTACTATATATCAAACCAATTCTTTCTTTTTTGGTTCTTACAGGTAAGATACTTTCATAGGTACCTAAGTATATACCTGTGAATCGCCAGATCGTCATCATCATGAACCGAATATATATATATATATATATTTAAGCATTCAATAATTCATACTCATAATCAGATGCTTTCAATGCATTTTTTACTGCTTCCATAGCCAATAAGGCTTTCTCTTCCATCAATCTTTCGGTAACAACTTGTACTCCAACAGGTAATCCATCCATTTTAATCGCATCGTAGTTATAATAAGCACCAGCTTCAACTCTGTTGCTAGGCTTGAAGTCGGGGTCAACTTGATCGAGCTTTTTATCTACATGAGTTACCGGCAGAACACCAGCAGCATAGTCAAGTAAGTTAAACATAAATGTGTATCCACATGATGAAACTGATTCGTATAATCCACCATGAGGAAAAGCTGGTGTAGCATTAGGTACGGTAATTAAGAAATCAATACCTGATTTTTTCCAAGCATCAAAGAATTCATACTTGTACATTTCTCTTTCGGCTACCAAATCCCATCTTTCTGTAATTGTTTTCTCATTCCAATCACGAACTAGCGTAGCCCAAACCTTGTCACCCACAATATGTTCCAAGTACCACGCATAGATCCACTTCATAAATCGAGGTCTTAATGCTGCTTTCATAAATCTATCTACACCCCAATCATTAGTTTCGCCCAGTCTTTGTTTGCGTAGCGCCACTTTTCCACCATCTGAAACCAAAAGTTGAGAAGCAATTCGGAGACATTTTAGACAATCCGGGGCATCAAAAACGACAACATCATGACCTTGAGCTCTAAGAGCATCGACAGTCATGTCCAAAGCTCTTGCACAAGCAGGAGAAGGAGTTACAACACCATCAGTGTACATGACACCTACCTTCAACTTCTTGGGTAAGGTAACATCGTCTTTCCAAGGCATAGGATGCACAGAATAATCATATTCCCAAGGTTTCATGTCAATAACAGCCTTGAGGAAATACTGCAAATCTTCTAAAGTTCTAGCCATTGGTGAATAAACAGCAGGGATACCTTCTTGACCAGACATTGAAGTTGTGTTTCCCACCTTAGGAAACCTACCAGTCGAACATTTCAAAGAATAGCAACCGGAGAAATGAGCAGGTATTCGGACTGAACCCGCAACATCAGTACCTACACCGATTCTACTTCCACCATAAGCCAACAAACAAGATTCACCACCAGTAGATCCACCAGGGGTATAACCTTTCACATGAGGATTCTCAGTATATCCCCATAAATCATTGTAACACTCAAATGACAGCATTGTGTAAGGTACATTTGTCTTAACAAAAGGAAGAGCACCGGCATCCCTGAGTAACTTAACAATGGGAGAATCATCTGAGCAAGGCTTAAAAGCGTTAGCTGTGTAACCAATTGTTGAATCAAACCCTTTCACATTGTGAGTATCTTTCAAAGAAACAGGAAATCCAGCAAGAGGACCTTCCAGATTGACTGTTTCAAGATATATTCTATCTTCAGCATCTTGGATCATGACTTCAGTAATACAATTTGTCTCTTCTTGTGCTTTCAATGCCTTTTTACCATAAGCTTTTAATATCTCCTTCGGGGAGAGATCTCCATCCTGGACTTGTTTCACAACATCTTCGACGAATTGGCGTGTGATCTCGACTTCTTTTGTTGACAACGGCTCATGATAATCCTTGAGAGCCTCAATTTTCCTGTCGCGTTCTTCTCTTTTCTTTTGAATATCCTTAGGGTGTTGAAAATAACCACCAATCATGATTGCTCTATATAATGGGGGACAAAAATAGTATTAAGTGTTGATATTAAAATAAAAAAGGGGAAAAAAGGTGGAGGATCGAAGGAATAGAAAAAGTATTTATAGTGATAGAATTAAACTGTTATAATGGGAGCTTATCACATAAAACCGCCGTAAGCTGCCGTTAGAGTTTCCTAAAAAGAATCAAATAGGCGCGCAATGGGGTAATCCCTTTCCCTTCAAAACTTCTATGTTTACTGCGCACGCAGACCGAAAGAAAGATTACACACAGCGGACTCCGGCTCACAGGATCGACTTGCCTTCCATGAAAATGGTTGCTCCCCCTCCCCCTCGAAAAGAGGTCCCCCACTGCAGCATTGTAACTATGAGCCGTGCCTATGGAGAAATTGTCTACAGAAACAAAATTACCGAAGATCAAATTCTGGGTACAGTTGCATAATAGTAACTCCATGAGTATGTCTACATGTACAAACAGAGTGCCCAAGTGTATTATATACATGCATACATATATGTATGTAGACATATATCCGTTTCTATAACTACAAATTACCTTTTCTAGTTTAAAGTTGAATTTGACCTTCCCTTTTTAAATGCAATATCTCCAAAAACCTATTCGTATCCATCTGCCATACAGTCACACATGCTAAAAGTACATAGAAAATGGCCATAATAATAAATGCTGAAGCGGAAAATACATCACTAAGCCAACCACCAACTTGTGAAAGGAATAGAATTCCAATTCCTCCAGCAAATGAGTAAACTCCTGCTATGGCACCAGAAGACTCCCGTTTTGTATCAGTGCAAAGTGACATCGAGGTGATGATGACTCCAATTTGCGCTGCTCCCATGAAAATAGCAAAAATGTAACTAGCTCCAACTTTAGAAGAATAGGTGCAGGCGTATCCAATGAATCCTGTAAATCCAATTACACAACTGGCAAGAAGCGTCTTTTTACGGCCATATTTATTGGTAGTGTAACCCCAAAGGGGTGCAACAACAAGAGTAGCTGTTTGTGCAATACCAGTTGTTACAACTGACGCAATATACGCCTTGGGACAAGACATCCGAAGATCTAAATTAGGTGTGTTAGGATCAAGTGGACCGTCACATCTACCTTGAGAATGATAGTGAATGTTAATGGCAAGAGGAATAAACATAGTAGTAGCAATGGTTGTTGCTCGAGCAACAAAACTGGCGGTATATGCAAGAAGGATAGATCTCTCTTCAAATGCAATTAGGTACCCTGTTTTTAGCAAATTCAAGTAACTCTTGTAATCAGTGAATTCACTTGATTGCAGTCCTTTACTATCATCTTTATGAAGACCAAAATATAATAGAATTGAGGTAACAACAGCTATTACTGAGACAATGACGTAAGACAATTTGAGAGCTCTACTTGGGTGCATGTGAGATGGATCAAGAATCAAGGGTAATGAAAGAAGAACGAATACTGCTATCACTGCCCCAATTCCAGTACTCAATCCAACTAAAGCAGCTCCAGTACCATTTCTAGCTCCAGGTTGAGTTAATTCGAAAAATCCATCGTCAATCATTGCATCAATATCATCATCATCATCATCATCTGTATGATGCGATCTAGAAGGACTGACGACATCACCACTGACTTGATTCTCCTCATTAGCATCATAAGCGTCATGATAAACATGCTCGTATTGATTTTTTGTTCTATTTAATTTGGACCAAATTTTTTCTCTTAAATTGTTAAATAACTTCTTATGTTGAACACGGAAAACTGATACTTCTGTAAGAATAGCAGTAATCATAGAAGCCGAAGCAGATCCCCCCACGGCAAAAAAAAGTCTTCTAAGAATCAAATTGGGGTACACTTTATCACCTAATCCAAAAGTATAAAAGGAAAGAGTAATACCAATCGTAAAAGTCCCTATAACAGCAACGGGCCTTGTACCAATCTTATCTGATAGAACACCCCACAATGGACTCAGAATGATCGTCAATAGCTCGTCAGCAAAAGCGAGATTACCCAAATCTTTGCCCTAGCACCATAGTTTTATTGTTAGAAAAATATAGTATGGGTATTACATCCAAATAACCCGAGAGTGATTAACTTACAATTCTTTTATGCCGACCCAAAATATCAGTCAAAATGAAAGACTGGGTGGAAGACATGAAAACGACGAACATAATAGTTGTCAAGCATAACGCATAGTACGAGACCAGATTGGTCAAAGAGTAATCAACCTTAGACATCTTAATATAGGCAGTAAGAAAAAAGGAATATAATATGGAAGGAGAAAAAGAAGAAAAAGAAAGAAACAAACGTTTTTAAATAGAATAAGCCCTGGAAATGAAATTCAATTCTTTTTTTTCTTATCCAACATTGTGATTGGATGATTCTATATAAGGAAATTATTTGATGGATCTGATTAGATCTACACGTATATCTTTTTTTGTACTTAAAAATTCACGTGATGTTGGTTTCCCTGGAAACCACATTTTGCTCAAAGAAGAAAAGAACAAAACATGAAAATAATCATTGTCAACGCTACTTTTCACAATTGCACACTCTTCTACAATTCTTGACATCTAACCAAGATGAAAGTAAAAGAACTTATCATTGATGGTTTTAAGTCGTATGCAACGCGAACTGTGATATCAGGCTGGGATTCTACATTCAATTGTATCACCGGTTTGAATGGATCAGGTAAATCGAATATTCTCGACGCTATTTGCTTTGTTTTAGGAATCACTTCCATGACCACAGTAAGAGCTCAAAATCTTCAGGACCTAATTTATAAACGTGGACAAGCGGGTATTACCAAAGCCTCAGTTACTATTGTATTTGACAATTCCGACAAAAATTCAAGTCCTCTTGGGTTTGAGGATCAATCCCACATCAGTGTAACACGACAAGTAGTAATGGGTGGAACAAGCAAGTATTTGGTCAATGGCCATCGCGCACAACAACAAACAGTACAACAACTTTTTCAAAGCGTTCAGCTGAATATAAATAATCCAAATTTTCTCATTATGCAAGGTCGAATTACAAAAGTTCTCAACATGAAATCAACAGAAATTTTAGCTTTGATCGAAGAAGCTGCAGGTACGAGAATGTTCGAAGAACGAAGAGAGAAAGCATTTAAGACGATGGCTAAGAAGGAAAAGAAAGTTGAGGAGATTATGAGTTTACTAAATGAAGAGATTGAACCGAAATTAGAGGCACTTAGAGCGGAAAAAAGAGAGTTTTTGGAATACCAACAAGTTCACAATGATCTTCAGCGGGCTGAAAATATTATTCATTCTCACGATTACATAAAATTTTCTGAAAAATTGGAGACTACTCAACGTGAGTTACAGAAGTCCCAAGAGCTTGAGCAGTCCTTAGAGAAATTGGTTGATAAATCGAACACCGAAATCAAAAGTTTGAAGGAATATATTGCAGAATCCAAACGTCTAAGAGAAGCACAAGTTAGAAAAGATGGCAAATTTCAAGAACTTGAAAAACAAGTCAAAGCCTTTTCCCATGAATCTGTTCGTGTCACTACAATGCGTGAACTGAAAGCGAACAGTTTGTCGGATGAAAAACACCGACAAGACGGCCTTAAGAAAAATATGAGTGATATTGAAAGAAACATACAGAATAAGGACAAGGAACTGAAGTTACTTCAAAAATCGTTTGAAGAATCGAAAACAAAACTTGATCAACTTACTTACGAAAAAGATCGTAAAGAGGAATTGTTACAATCGCTACAAACTGGTATTTCGTCCAAAGAAGGTCATGAGTCCGGGTACGCAAATGAGCTTCAGAGTGTCAAGGAAAAGATGACAGAAGCTTCATTAACATCTAAACGAGCCAATGTTCATCTTGAGTCTTTGAAAAAGCAACAAAGTGCAGAAGAACCAAAATTAGCAAAGGCAAGGGTGCAACAGAAAAATGCTGAACAAGAACTTCAGGGAGTGGAAGGACAATTCAACTATTTATCAGGGCAGCTTGAAAAATCAGGTATCATTCCTGGAAAATTAGATGAGTTGAAATCGAAAGAAGCTAAATATTCGAAAGAATACCGTGATATTAGTAGAAAAGTCGATGATGCAAAAAGAACGATTTCCAATATTGATTTTCATTATGAAAGACCGTCAAATTCTTTTGATCCCAACAGTGTAAAAGGTGTAGTTGCTCAACTTTTTACTCTTGATGAAAGTAACCAAAAATCGGCAACAGCTTTAGAAGTTTGTGCTGGAGGTAGGTTATATCAGCTAGTTGTCGATACAGATGTCACTGGTTCACAGTTATTAGAACGTGGTAAACTTAAGAGAAGAGTTACAATTATTCCATTAAACAAGATAAATGCATTCAAGATTTCTGCACAAAAATTAGGTGCTGCTCAAAATCTTGCCCCTGGAAAAGTCAATTTAGCCTTGGATTTAATAGGATATGATGATGAAGTCGAACGAGCAATGGAATATGTTTTTGGAAATACATTAATCTGCGTTGATCCCAACTCTGCGAAGAAAGTAGCATTTGATCCTAATATAAGGGTCAAGACTGTGACGTTAGACGGTGACGTATACGATCCAATGGGAACCTTGTCAGGGGGTAGTAGTGCTAATTCTAATGGCATTTTGGTTAGACTACAACGGTATAAAGAATTAGTCAAACAACAGGAAAGTGTAGGTCAGGAACTTCAAGTTATCAGAAATGAAATTCAAAAAGAAAGTAAATTGGTGGATAACTTTCGATCCCTTAGAAAGGAAATGGAAATAAAAGGACACGAAATGTCTATTACTAAACAGCAATTGGAAAACGGCCCTTTCATGACTATATTAAATAGCTACGAAGAAAGAAAAGGTAAAATCGAGCAGTTGAAGCAATCTATTAAGGAGTCGGAAAAAATTGAAAAAGAAGGACAAAATGAAATCTTAAGAATTGAAAAAGATATAGGAGAATTCAGCAGTAATAAAAACGGAAAGCTTAAAGAATTGGAGGTATGATTGACTGTGATGAAATGACTTTTTCTAATGTACTAATAAGGGAATTTACAGGAGTTGACGAAGAACTTGAGAAAAAAAGTTGATAACGCGACTGGGCTTCTCAACAAGCAAGAAGAGACACTGGAAACCAGTCAAGCGGAAGTAGAACAGTTACAAGATGAACTTGATACTGCAAAAGATCAATTAGAAGAAAGTCATAAGGCTCTTAAGGAACTTAATGAATCGATAATTGAAATTGAAAAAGAGTATCAAAATATTAAAGAGCGTGAAGCTCTTGCGATAGCTGGGCTTGAAGACGAGAGGACAAAGCTTCTAGGTCTTGATGATGAGATTCGATCTCTTGAATCTACATTAGCCACCAAAACTAAATTTGCTACGGAAAATAAACTACAAGTTCAGAAAGTTAAACATCAAATTGAGAAATTGCAACATGAATCAACATCTTATCAGAATGGAATTAACAAACTAGAACATGATTATGAATGGATAGTGACACAAAAAAAATATTTGGGTAAACCTAATACGCCCTATTATTTTGACAATGTTGATATTCCGAGATTACGGGATGAACTTCATTTTCTAAGTCAAAGAATCCACGGGTTAAAGTTGACCATCAATATACAAGTTATGAATATGATTGAAAATGTTGAAAAGAAAGAAGTGACGCTGAAAGGTATGATTCGTACAATTGAACGAGATAAGAGTAAGATTGAAGAGACAATTGCTTCGCTAGACAATTACAAACGTTCTGCTCTTATAAATACTTGGCAGAAAGTTACTGAAGATTTTGGTAAGATTTTTGGTGATCTTCTACCGGGAAATTCGGCTAAACTTGTAGCAACTAATGAGCAGGACATTTCTAAAGGCCTAGAAGTTAAAGTTAGCTTAGGAAATGTTTGGAAAGATTCTCTTGCCGAACTTAGTGGTGGTCAACGATCATTGGTTGCATTATCATTAATTCTTGCTCTCCTACAATTCAAGCCTGCTCCAATGTATATTTTGGATGAGGTAGATGCAGCATTAGATTTGAGTCACACCCAAAATATTGGTCAGCTAATTAAGACGAGGTTTAAAGGTTCACAGTTCATTGTCGTTAGTTTGAAGGAAGGGATGTTTACCAATGCAAATAGGGTATTCAGAACTAGATTCCAAGAAGGTACTTCGTCAGTTAGTGTAATGTAATGTAAAAAATGTCGTAATGTTATTGTTTTATTTTATTGTACACGAGAATATTTATTATTGAATACATACGTAAACAAAATAGTCGTTTATGTGTAAAAATTTGTTCTGTTTTATTCTTATTTATCTTTTATTTGTACAAACCTAAATTGGTAAAAAAATAATGTCACCTACCGATATTAAAATGAATTAGGTTAGAACAAAATCTAGAAAAATTAATCAGTCAAAAATATTCTCCCATATTTTACTCTTCATTTTTTTTTTTTTTTTTTTTTTTGTTCAAGGTTCCTGGTATCATGGACGGTTTCCTCTCGCTATCCGAAGACCTGATCCCTATAAGGCCCATTGAAAACTTAGGTGAAAGTGACCTAACTTTCGATGGGTTACTTGCACCTCCTGGCTTAAAGGTGTACGAAGATGGTGGTGCTTCCGGCTGTGGAGGTAAATTGTGGCCTGCTGGTGAACTTTTATCAAGGTATATGATTAGGAAAGGATTAACACCGGACTGTAGAAATGTTTTGGAGTTGGGAAGTGGTACTGGACTTGTTGGATTAGCGATAGCTCTTCATGAGCATCGTAATGATTTGAAGATATATGTAACAGATCAACAACAACTTGTACCCTTGATGCGCAAAAATATTGAATTAAATGGCGTACAAGAATGTGTTAAAGGTAAAGTACTTAACTGGGGTGAACCTCTTCCTTCCTATGCTACCGATAATAAGATTGATATTATTCTAGCCGCTGACTGTGTCTATTTGGAATCTGCATTTCCTTTATTGGAAAAAACATTACTAGACTTGACTGTGACTGAAAACCCTCCTCCGATATTTATGGCCTATAAAAAACGAAGAAAAGCTGATGCAAGGTTCTTTAAGAAGATGTACAAAAATTTTAGTTTTGAAGAAATCAAAAATCATGAAGACTACGAAAGATTTTACAAGGATAGTGTATATCTTTACAAGATTGAGCGGAAAAAGTAGATTACAAAAATACAAAATAGAGGTGAAATATCATTTAAATAAAAATAAATTAATTGAAAGTTATAACGTACCTGGATTCAATGTGCTGGATATGTACATACATGGACATATATCCTTTTTGTTCTAGATTGAATTTTAATTGGTAAGGATCAAGGTAGATTTTGGTTATATAGTAATAAAAAAAAGAAAAAAAAAAACGATTGTACCCCAGAAGAAAATAACATGATAAAATATATGAAGTGATTTTTGAGTATAGAGCAATTTTTTACTGTATTGTAGTATAAAGTAAAATATTTCTTTGATATTATAGAACGATAATCTTTTATTTATCATTCCAAGAGTAATTCATTTAAAACTTCTTCATCTTGATTATTCATTTTTAGATAAATTCGACTATTCAATTTTCAAAACTGATTGATTGAACTATTCATACTCGAAACTCGTAGCCATGGTCCTTAGAAAAAACCATGTTAGGATCCTCAAGACTTTCAAATGAATCATTATGCTGGTGTGATTGTCTTTGTAAATTTTCAGCTTCATTGAGGCTTCTTTCATTTTGATTCAGTCCAGAATTAGGAAGAATATTGAGAGTAGTGCCATTCGAAACTCTAAATGTTGACGATTCATTATTATCCCGTTCTCCTTTATTGCTGTCATTATTTTCATGCCCATTTCCAATGGTTTCATTTGAAATGTTAACATTACTATCATTATTCAAGCCATTTTCAAGGTGTGGTGAAATAATTTTGGACTGAGACTCAGTCTCATGCGTAGATGTTGATACTGTTCTTGCCGCTGTTTGTGGCGGATGTGGCGACGCTTGTCCATGACGTCCACATAGCCCTGGAGAAGTTGGTTCGGTATTAGAAACACTTGTACTAGATACTGGAATAATAGATGAACTCTCATCGCATGGAGGAACTGGTAGTTGTCCAACTGAAAATACAGTTTCATGGCAAAGAAATCCACCTACCTCGGCATTCAACCCCATCCATTCATCAATCCAACACCTAACAACCCACCAAGCTCCAAATCCTTCTCCCCCATTCATACTTATCTCTCTTAATGCTGAAGTTAATAGTCCGGACATGCACAATAAAAACATACGTGCGGGAACTGATGGAAATCTATATGGTAACGACGTCAAATATTGTGCCCATTTGCTTATAATAATCTCATCCGTCTTGACATTGTCATCGATTATTCCAGAATTACCTATGTGATTCGAATTATCCATAGACAGTAGTTGAATCACCTCTTGTCCCAATATCTTATATGCCTCGGTACTACCACATGGAACTTCTCGATCAACAATCGTCTTAGGATCAACATACCTTTCCCAATCAAGTTTCATCTTCTGGGTTTCCATTGGATCACTAAGAATTTTGCCTGCATTTGATCCAGTTTCGCTGGCCCTAGTAAGTCTATCAAGAAGATTCGAAAATGCTTGTGCTGGTTTTAACTTGGCTTCTAATAATTTGTCCCTGTATACTGATGACAATCGAGTCGGAACATGTTGTGCTAACGATTTTAATCCACCTAATACTTGAAGTGGAATTTCTGAAAGACTGAGAGGAGAAAGTAATTGGACCATCTCTTTGTACATACACCAATCAGCATTGGTAATCCATTCTATAACGTCAGGATTGTACATTAACTTTTGAACAGGTGCCGTCAATGTACCATAAAATGAACAAATAAAATCAAGGAACTTTCTAACATGCATATATCGTAAAGCGTCAATCAGATCACGACAGTGTGATAAATATTGGCTATTGAATGTGGAAATATAATCAGCGTCCTCAACACCGGGGACACTTGAAAGATGCGGAATAGTAAATGCAGATGGTGTATTGGATTCGTTATCACTCATAGTTACCGTTGTAATGGATTTCTTGGTGTTGCTAATATCCATAAAATCAAATCGTAAGTCGTTAGCAGTAAATGTCGAATATCCATTACTACCCATATCGGAACTTTGACCTATAGAATGAACACTGGGTGCACGACTAAATGTATTCTGACTATAGGAATCAGGACTATTTGTACAGCTACCACCCTCTCTATCAAAATCTGCGGTAAGTTTAACACCAGAATAGTGATATTTGCTTTGTCCTCGAACCCCTAATCTCCTAGTCTTGACGTCTGGGAATGCCACTCGAACAAGTTTCCCAAAAGATGCAGGATTTAAAGGCTTTAGATTTAATTCAGTGCAAACTTCCAAATATCTGGCATATATTCTATTTCGTGGAACAACTGAAGATGGAGAAACTTGACAACTCTTTCTCAGCCACGCAGTAGCAAATTTTTGGCGTTGCTCCTCAGTTTGTTCCTGTCTTACAACTTGTGCAAGCTCCAATAAAGTGTCAACTTTGTCAATTTTTCGCTTTTTTGTTTGTGATTCTGGTGTTGCTGGAAGAGGAGGGTGAACTGTCCTTGAAGTAGATTGAATGTGTGTTTCAGGAGCCATGTTAGGAATTTGACCCACAGCAGTAGCATTGCTTACCACTGAAGCATTAAGAGGAGGAGGAGGAAGAGAATGTGGTTGAGGCATTGCTGACTCGAAATCAATTCCAATGGCTGCAGCTGCAGCCTCCATAGTAGAGTTATCTCCTAGCTGGGTATACTGGAATATTGTGGGTCTTTGGTTGAACATTAACGCTTGATCTTCAGGTGGTTTGCCTTGAGGATGTGAGTGTGGAATGGGATTTTTTTATATTTTTTTGTGGTTTTAATTTTCATGAACTTACTGTACTTGGTACGGGACATTTATTCGATCTGTGAAGCCTGCAAATTTTTAATATGGCTGGTCCAGGGTTCAAATCCTGGGCGAAACGAATTATTAAAAATTAAATGAACCAGGCGTTCCAGCGGCAACTGATCTCTATAGCTTCTCAAACACTTACTCTTAACGTAGAGAAGTTATCTTTTCATTCGTATAGGAAGGTTGGAAGATATTCTGTACATATATTGAGGAATAGTCCCGCGAGTAGACGTTATCTAGTCGCCCTTATCTTTGAAAGCCATACTGTACACTTCTATTTCTTCATATTTGGATGTTGTAAAAGAAGACCTTATTACTTGATGTCCTATAATCTACCATGAATAGATTCAAATATTTGCCATAGTACACTCTTAACTTGTCTGAAGTTCTATGCAAATTTTATTTTCACGTCATAGATGAAATGAATATTGTTTATAATACGTTGGTTCTCTTAAATCTTGAATTAATGGTACATATGCGAGCTTCTATCGCAAAGACAATATATAGTTTTTATTTTTATTAAATTCTCCAGAGATAACGGATAAATTCAAACCTAAATTTTCGAATTTAATAACTATGTAGAGAAAAAGATAAATCAAATCTGTATGGATTTTTTCTTATAGAGTATATGTCTTTTGCAAATGACTGAATTTCTATTGCAAAATTCATATCTTTTTTTTAGTTAGTTTCATCTAATCCTTTTATGAAATAGAGTTTTGTGTAATTGTTTAGCCAAATATAGTGCTAAATAGTTAAATAAAATAAATAAAGTGAATCCGTAATCCTTCTCTAGATCTCCATATACAAGATTATAATTCAACTTATACGGTTAACAAGCCAAACTCTCGATTTACTATTAATTTTGCAACATAAATTATTAACTATGTACATACATATATAAACAGCAACAACCCCAATTCTCCTATATTTTAACCTTCAGTTATATTGTTTTCCTTGTAGAGACTAAAACTTCATGGAAAAATGTGTCACAAATTTCCTTTTCTAGGACATAATTACAAGTTGCAAATATTATTTGTAGAACAAGATCTTCACCTGCTTTTACTTTTCAAAAGCGTACTTTTAATACAAATTTATCCGCTTAGTCTTCTTTGTGTTGATGTTTAGTTAGAAAAATATCGTATGGCATATATGTACGTGCCTGTTTACTCTTAACCAATTTTCTAAACTGCTTAATGTGTCCATAAATTTGAAAATTAAATAAATGAAGGCCAATTCGAATTAAGAAATGGTGAAACTATTCCTTCTTCGACATTTACACCATCGAATGGGGAAAGGCTTCAGCAATTAGTTGATTCTTGATAAGCGTGAGTTCGATGCGGAAACGACGATGCATATGATAAACATTCTACTTGCAATTCTAAAACGATATGCCGTGAGCAATGATAAAATCTTGCAGACTATGAAAAGTAAGGAAAACAGGGGAAAACTTGAAGATTACAAGATTTAAGAAGCTATTCCTGACCATATATCTTTATTGGTGTCTTAATGCGGAACGTAATCAAAGTCAAAGGAGCAGCAATGCCATAATAATCAAGATAGTTTCAAACTATATATTCATATAATAATTTGAGATAGTGTATAACCTATATTGTGCTTCTGATAAAATGAGGGAGTAAGGTTTATTTGTTTCGCTTGAAAAGAAGGATATGAGGTTCGGGCACATGAGTTTCATAATGCTCCCACCCAAGACTTTGTGTGATTCCTAATCCTCTCCATTCTTGTTCCATTAAAATCCTTAACGTTCCAGTTTCCGTATTAAAATAATCTCTTGGGATCATTTTCAACATATTCTTTGGTAAAATAACGTGTCGATATTCAAATTTGTCATCACTGTATCTTGTGGAATAATGAATCAAATCTTGAAACTCTTCCAGACGTGCCTTTTCGTTCAATGTAAGTAATCGCGGTTGTTGTGTTTCCATCTTCTTCATTTTGAATATTGTAAAAGTTTCTATGATGTGAGATTATTGATTTTAGTGATCTATGCAAAATTATGGTGATATAATTGGAAGTAATATGATGCAAACAATAAATTCAATTGAATAAAACAAATATATTTTGTGAATGACTTGACGGTGTGTCTTAATGTGAAATAACGTGAATGTCTCGTGTGAGGTCAGGCCAAGAAGGAAGGAGGAAAATACAAAAGGGTGGTTTTTTTATTTTTTTTCTTCATCGATTTTTTATTTATTTATTTTTTTTTTTTTTTGGTATACAAAATACAAACTGATTATATAACAAAACGATCCATTTCCATACTTCCCTTGATATTTCCCCCTTCCTATATTCTATTCGCTACTACAAAATTCGGCTGCTTTGTTTTTCAAAGTTGTTTATGAGAAGAAGATATCCTGATAGCGTTACAAATGGGTGGTGATGTGGACAAAAGATAAAGGGTTCTGTAGTCTAAGTCCCATGTAAGATCTTATTATGTAATCAGCTTTACTTTTGTTTTGCTATGTAAGTTTTATG
Source organism: Geotrichum siamense (nom. inval.) (assembly GCA_030568955.1). Classification (NCBI taxonomy): domain Eukaryota; kingdom Fungi; phylum Ascomycota; class Dipodascomycetes; order Dipodascales; family Dipodascaceae; genus Geotrichum; species Geotrichum siamense (nom. inval.). Next base: position 85,229 of record JAJMJJ010000010.1, on the reverse strand, counting down.
TCTGTGCCTGTAAATAATGCTGCGAAATATATGAAAACAAGTGAGTTCCGTTGGAGAGCTCATCCAGCATACATACACATTCCTTGTATTAAAGGTCCCTAGTTCCTACGCTGTAGATGCTAAGTTATCTTATCTGAGTCAGCATAGAAAGAAAAGAGAAAATATTAATGTGCATTATATAATCACTGTAGCTGCCATGACTAATGCAGATAAAATTGAAATAGTGGAGAGTTTACTATGTGCCATTCTACGCAAAGCCCGGGGAGTAATTTTCTTGGAAGCACAGGAGAAAACTAAATCAACTAAATGAACGAAAGGACACTGAATAAATCAGCATAGGAATAAAAGAAAGAGACGTATCGAATATATTAAAACATGATATGATGAGTGTGTGCAAAAAGTACATATGTGGCATTACCTAATTCGAGCAAAGGAGTTTATTGCTTGTGAAGGTTGTAGTAAACAATGGCAAAGGGAGAACAAAGACCAACGGCTGAGAAGAAAAAAAAAGTTAGTAAATGGTTGAATTGACAAATAACAACAGAGGCGTCTGCTATGAGAATACATACTGAAGAAACCCCAGTGAAGAACCCAGTAAGGAACTCTTCTGTTGTGGACCTTGAAAGGAAGGTTACTGTAAGGACCTTCAGGAAGGTGGTGAGCGTTGCGAACAACACGGGCAGTAGAGAAAGCACGCTTGGCGACAAGGGATCTGGCAACAGGAGTAAGCATTGTGGATTATATTGGAGGTTGGTAGTGGTGACTAGAAAAAAAAAAGAGAGAGAAACAGAAAGAAAAGGAAAAAAAAATTGTTTTTTCCTCTTTCCTCGGGGATTTTACAGACCACTTTTTGGACCAATAGGAGGTGAAAGAATTTGAGTCCCAATGTTCTAGTTGAGTACCACTCCTTGCTACTTTCCACTGTCCAATACGTCAAAACATAGCTATGAACAGGTATTTAGAAGCAATTAATCAGGTATTTTAATCATTTAAAGGTCATTAATGTCCTACTAAGCCAATTCAACGACTGATTGAATCGTCAAAAAGGGCATTTGAACGTAAAAACATTCGATTTCCTCATCATCCCATTTCATATACAAATCTTATTTACTTAGAGTCCCGAGGGTTGGGGCAATTTCTCCAGTTTGAATCCAAATTTTCCTTTTCCCTTTTTTTTCTTCTCTTTTTCTTTCTTCTCCTTCCTTCTTTCCTTCTATCCCTCTATATTCATAGACCACCAACAGTTACATACTCTTATAACAATGCCTATCGCCCCTATCACTGGAACTCTTAAGAAGAAGATTATCACCGACATCACCGTTGCTTTCAGTAAGTGGAACCCTTTTCCATGCTATTTCTTAAGTGGCTTGGTTCATTTTTTTTTCCTCGAGGCTCTCGAAACAAGTTTTATTAACATATGTTATTTACAGCTATCGGTGGTATTGCTGCTGGCTACTGGTGGTACGGTCCCCACCTCCAAATGGCCAAGGCCCGTGATGATTGGTACGTTGAATACGAAAAGACCAAGAACGACGAGTAAACATCAGGAATCTAGTCTCATCTTATTCAATAATATATATATCTCTCTTTTCATCTTTTGTTTTATGATGGATAGTTTACTATTCTATTTAATTTAGTTCCACAATAAATGTCGCATTGCTCTCGAGGAATTTGGTTCAGCGTTAACACACGATGTGAATTATAGTACTCGCTTCATTCGTAGAGTTCCAGGAAGTCTGTAGTTCGTTGAGCAATTGAGTAAATGGATTATTAAACTACTTGGCAAGTATTAGGTGTAGATCATTTAGTTTTGCAGATATTTATTTTGAAGCAATGAGTTTAGTTAGTCTAAACTATATGTACATTGACTTCTCCACCAATTATGTCTGGTTTCCTAGAATGGTGTGGAATTATGATGTTTTTGAAATTCAGGCGTTATGGTTTTAACTCTTCCCACTAATCAACAAAACATCATTACAGCATAACTGGACTTGAAAAAAGTAAAATATTGATTTACCTGGACAATTCATTTGATATCACTCCCTCCATCTAATACTATCGTGTTTGTGCTCGATATTTATTGTGTGTTAATATTGGTGTCATTAGTGCAAACAAAATTTGGAATAACATTATTCCCACACTGAAACGAAGGTTTCCCTAACCATTTATTCATTGTGGGTAATTTTGAAAAATTCTGGTCGAAATCCCAATCCACACATACATACACCATGACCGATTATGGTATGTTATATTATTGAACTTGTTATCATATTATCACTATTTTAACATATGATATTAGATCCAGATACAATCAGGATTTTATTGACTACCGATAACCATGTAGGGTATAATGAAAGTGATCCGATTAGAGGGAATGATGCAGCTGTGACGTTTCATGAAGCCATGCAAATAGCTAAGGATCGTGAAGTGAGTACACAGAAAAGGGAATTCTTTTTGGAAGTGGAAAAAAAATTGCAGTAAAAAACTAATTATATTGGTAATTAGGTGGATATGATCCTACAAGGAGGAGACTTATTTCATATTAATAAGCCATCGAGAAAATCAATGTACGATGTGATCACGGCTGTTCGAGAAGCATGTTTGGGCGACAAACCTTGTGAATTAGATCTTCTAAATGAGGTTGATCTTGGTTTAGAAGAACAGTACGTATATGTTGGTCTAATGGATAATTGTTGATATATTAACAATCTGCTACCTTTTGTTGAATAGATTCAATCACCTTAATTATCTGGATCCTAATTTAAATGTAGCTATTCCCCTATTTGCTATTAGCGGAAACCATGATGATGCTGCTGGTGTAAGTTGGTTTGGGTGATTATTTTGCTGAATAATTTACTTTTTCAAACTAACTAAGATATATATCTACCAAGGAATCGATGTTGTCACCCTTGGACGTTTTAGGTTCAACAGGTCTAATTAATCATTTTGGACTGGTCAGAGAAAACGACAATATTACTGTTTCACCGATTCTTTTAAGAAAAGGAACTACAAAGCTTGCATTGTATGGGATGGCTAATGTTAGGGATGAACGATTATTCAGAACTTTTCGAGAAGGTCAAGTGAAATTTCAAAGGCCTGAAGAAGGTGAATGGTTTAATTTGATGGCAATACATCAGAATCAGTATGTTGACTACAATATCCTATGAAGAAGAAAAATAATTAAGGAACCCATTTTTTTGGCTGACCAAAATTAGTGTTGCACATACAGAAACTAGCTACTTGCCAGAATCATTTTTACCCGACTTTTTGGATTTTATATTATGGGGTCATGAACATGATTGCATAGAAGACCCAACATTTAATGCCGAGATGAATTTTCATGTTTTTCAGGGTGGAAGTTCAGTTGCAACAAGTTTGAGTGAAGGTGAAGCAATTCCAAAGTATGTGTGATGTTTTTATTTTAAATTCTTATGTTTGGATCTGTTCAATTATTAATGATTTATTCTGTTAATAGACATGTTGCTATTCTATCTGTGAAAGGGACTGAATTTAAATTCGAAAAGATCCGACTGAAAACAGTAAGACCGTTTGTGATGAAGGCAGTCAGTCTTGCTGAAGATTCTGGGATCCGAGCACATCCTTCTACGAAAAATGATATTAATACATGGTTGACCAAACAGGTATGTGTGGTAATTTTAGATAATCGGATGAGAATAATACAAATTAAAGTGTCTAACATTTTTGACAAGGTTGAACTGTTAATTTCTCATGCCAGAAGTGAGTGGCTTGAGATTCAAACTGAAAGAATACATGAAGATAAAATACCATTACCTCTCGTTAGATTAAAAGTAGAGTATTCAGGTGGATACGAAGTTGAGAATCCCAAAAGGTTTTCCAACAGATTTGTTGGACAGGTTGCTAATGTTAATGACATTGTTCATTTTCACAAGAAGCGCTCGGGAGAAGGAAGGAAATCTGTGAGATTGTCAGCCACAGTTGGACCAGAATCACTAATTACAGGAAGCGGCATGATTGATCAAATGAAAGTTCAGAGTTTGGTTGAAGAATATTTAAAAGATTCAATCCTTGAGTTATTGCCTGAAAATGGGTTGGGTGAAGCAGTTAGTAATTTTGTGGATAAAGAAGATAAACAAGCTGTGAAATAGTAAGTTGATCTGATGAAAAGACCCCTATATTGACTGGAAAAAAACATTTGTACTAACTGAATAATTAGTTTTGTTGACGAATCTCTTGGTACGCAAGTCCATTCACTTCTTAAACTGGATAATATTGATGAAAGGACACTTTCCAGAGCTGTAAGTATTTTTGGGCTTATTTGGATTTGTAAATATTTGCTAACTTTTTTTTTTGTTAAAAAAAAATATGAAAATATACATAGATGAAAAAAGCTAAAAATGATCTTTCAGTTGAAACCCAAAGGAAATCTATTTGTACCAGATCCAAATCCAATACGACATCGGTTAACCATTCTACGGATAAAAATGTAGCACCTCGAACAACAACAATGAATACTACTAGTGCTACGATGTCACAAAGTACACTAAACATGAGACCAAGTACAAGAACTAACAGTGAATGTGCCAACAATAGCCAATTTGGACCAATTGTTGGGTATCTTGACACAGTTTTAGAACAAGATTTAGACAAGGAAGCATATGAAGATTCATCTCCTCCTCCCCCTCCTCCTGCTGCATCAAAAAGAGGCCGACCTAAAGGTTCTACTGCTAATACGAAACCAAAAGGACTTCGCAGAGGTTCCAGGAAGATAAATGTTGATGAAAATAACGGAGATGAGAATACAGAATTACTTGATCATTCGGCAACAGAAGTACCTCCCAGTTCTATAAATCGTAGAATTCCATGGGCTGAAGAAGCATCATCCAGTACCAAAAAGCGAAGTGGTGCAAAAACAAGAAATAGTAATACTAGAGGAAAAAAAAGACAAGTTGTTGGTGCAATTCCTAGGTTTCGAGCGTTACCAAATAATAATAATAAGGATAATCCAGTGGTAAGTTGAAGTAGTTTTTTTTTTTTACTTCTGGGTTGAATGACCAAAGTTATAAACTAACTGATTTTATGTATAGGAAATTGATGATGACTATGATGATTAATGTATTCAAAATGTTTGTAATTTTATAGTAGAATGTCTACTATATTTTTGTACTGTAGAAAACATATATTCTCTTTTTCTCCATTATGTTTTGATACAAATTTGGAATATTATGATTTTCTTTTTCGTTGTATGAAAATATATTGATGATAATGCATCTACCTATGTATATTATAATATACATTGCAGACTTTATTTTATTTTTTTTTTTTTTTCGAAAGAAATTGATTATAGAAGCTTTTTGACCATCTTATCTCTACAATATGTAGGAAAAAAAAGGTTCTTGTGCCCTGACCACCTTGGCAACCATTGCCATACAACTCTGAACCAAAGAGGCATGAAATATAAGTTGTAAATATTAAACATGTTATATATATATGCATATTGTTGGTTAGGGAGGGAATACAACAAGTAGTGGTCTTTACAATAAATTAAAAATAAAATATGTTTATATTCTTCTTCTACACATGCAACAGAAATTATATCACCTCAAATATATACTTCAAAAAAAAAAAATAAAGAAGAGAAGAAAAAAAAAATGATTATAATAATAAGAAGAATGTATGTTGGTTTTTTTATTTTTTTTTTCATTATTATTATCATTTATTATTCATTTTTCTTTTTTTTTTTTTTTTCAAAAATTATGTTTCATTTTTTTATTATTACTCACCCCCTCTTTCTTTTTAATTGTCTATTTGAAAGTACGGACAGGGTATCTGTGATCATACATACCGTGTTCAGAGAAAGGAAGTAGTTTATATTGCTTCTTGCAGAGAGTGGGAGGGACAGGAGGTTGACCAGAAGCAGTAAGAACTTCACCCAAGATGACGTCCTTAGTAGAAGAAGCCAATGCAGAAGTTAGTTCAACTTCACCGTTGTTGACCGCAGTCAAGGCTTCGGTACCAGCATTGCCATCGGCGATACGAGGTTTGGATGCAGAACCCAAAGTCAACAAACCAGCGACAGTGGATTGATCAAAGTAGGAAATGCGAGGATAGTTACGACGGTGATCACGGGCATAGTAAGGATTTTCGGCAATATCATTGGTAGGGATAGTGGCAGGATCTTTGTAGAATTGAGCTTCTGGTCTGGATCCAGGTGTAGGTTGACGGAAGTATGAGACAATGGGGTTACCAGATGATCTATTTGGGACCTGTTTTATTGGGAATTAGTCGACTTGTAAAACCAATCAATTTCAATTAAATCGCAACTACTTACCAATGTTAAAGTTTGTCTTAGCTTTTCCCAAATACCTTTAGGGATGACAGTGTATTTCTATCAAAACAAAATTAATATGACAATTCCTTCCTCAACCTAAAAAAAAGCGCTTTGAAACCCTCTCCTATCGGACATAAAAAACAACAATCAATCAATCAATCAATAGTCTTACCTTAGCAGCAGGAACAGGACCTCCGGACATTTTTCTCTTCTTTTCAACTATTACAATATTTATTCTTTTAAAAACCGGTACTTTTTTTCTTTTCAAATAAATATTTTGGTTTTGGCGCAAATTTTTATTTCAAAAGAAAATCAATGATATTTCAAAATTAAAAATAAAATATTTCGGACGTGTTGTAGGTGGGTGAGTGAAGGGTTGTAGAAATGGTTGAATGGGGATGTTCAATAATATGCGAATGATAAATGAAGAAGGTGGTGATGGGCCAGTGATAAGTTCCCAATAGTTTTTTTTTTCTCTTCTTTTTTGCTAGAGGCTTTTCTTTACACGAATTTTCATTTGGTGGGAACATTCTGACCAATGAAAATTCATTTGTTGCTAATGGATCACGTGGTTTGCTGCTAGAATATATATGTCAGGGTTAGGTTCTTATCTGAGTAATCCCGTACGTAAGCATTTGTTTGTACAAAGTTCGTCTTTCTACAAAGCACCAACATCGACCTAAGGAAAAGATATTTTGCGTATGTTTCACGATGAACTTCAGGTAACTTGCGTTCACGATGTATTACTATTTTATTTCTCCCGACTTGTGGTAAGCAGGGAGTATGAAGCAACTCATACATGTCATTTTAGACACAGAGACAAGAATGAAAAAGTTTCATGTATACAGGGTAAAGGATCAAATATGTATCATAATTATCGTCGTCTAAAGGTACACATGCATGTAATAATAGTGTACATAAATAAGTACATACATAGGATACATAGGTATGGATATTGTTGCACGGTGTATAGGGCACATATTCTAAAACGATTTGGCATCCCCCTTATTCCCCCTTGTTATGATGTGTTACTACGCACTGGGCATGCCTTATATACATACATATGTACATTCAAGAGTATGGACCGTAGATGTATAGATGTGATATATTGATTCAGGTAAGTAGAGACCAATTCAAGGGGTTGTCATTTGCACTATGTGTTATCGATGTGTATAACCAAATCGTACATACCAAACACTATAAACACAAGAAATGATATTTGTCCTCGGAAAGATAAACCGAACAAACGTGTAAAGTTTCCAATATATTTTAATTACAGAAATTAATCAACAATTGATTTGATCTTTAACAAAATTGTAGATTGACAAAACATGAACCACTCTTTCCAAAGTATGACCAGATACTGAAGCTCCAACTATACTAGCAAATCCTAACCGAGAGGATATTACTTGACCTACTCTTGTAGCGAATTCAATCGTAGATTCTTGTTGGAATAGAACAGTTTGTAAAACTGAATCTGGCGCTTTTTTCTTCTATTTTTGATTATTGTTGTTGTTGTTAATTTTTGCAAAACAATTAATTGGTTTACTAATTTGAATTATATTGTAGTGATTACTATTACTTACGGTTGGAATGGAGTATACTACACTTGACAATGGACACGTTTCACCATTGGGTGTGTCAGTGACGTAAAGTGTTATGGTAGGATTGGGTTGTTGGTCATTGGAAGGGATGGTAAGATGAAGAAAAATGTCGGGGTTGCCTGGCAGTTCTTCGGTGATGACTCTTACAGACATTGAAAAAAAAAAAAAAAAGGTGGTGGTGATAAGTGATGGAAGAGGAGGGGGAAGAAAGAGGGGGTGGTGATGACTGTTAAAGTTTATTTTTGGGTTTAGGTCTTCATTTCTAAATTTCTTGTATTAATTCAATTACTGAATAAGTGTTGATTCAAATAGGTTTGAAGGTGTTTTAAGAATATGAAATGCTCTGAAATGGTAATAGAAGTATGGAGTATGTAATGCTGCTTGTAGAGATAATATACGTTGTAATTCAATTAATCATGAGTAACATACAAACACCAACCTTCATGACATCATTCTACTTTAGTCCTCAGTGCACAGTATATGTAAAAGGCAGAAGAGTGTTTACCGAAATAGGAAATGCACCCTTTGCATACTGGAAATGTTGATTCTTTTCCGAGATAAATTTCTTTTTCCCAACTTTATCAGGAGTTTTGATACAGACCCTTTTTTTGAATGCTAACAATCCATTCATTATATAATCACAGTATAAAAATTTGCACATGCATATGTCTACTTCTGTACTAGTAGTAGGACAACAAAAAAAAGAGGGGTACTGTATTTATTTTCATACTTTTCTAATTGACGTAATGTTGGGCTGATACTGCTCTACACATTAATTTTTTAACGATGACCAGTTCTTTTTTTTTTCAAGTTTGTTTCTATATAAAACCTTCACTTTGTTCCTATTTTTATGTTGTTTTCACCATTTCTCCTTCTTTTCTGGGGTTTCTCGCTTTCTTTCTCTTCATGCTTTCTTTCATTGACTATATCTCGCAATCATATATTACTTCTACTCATATACCATCTCCTTCAATTGACGATAAATGTGCTACAAAGTCGCGGCTTACTACAATTGTGGGCATAAAGCTTCAACCAATGTGATATATTGTCAACATGCTATGTATTCTGGTTCTGTCTGCCATAATCCACCGTTGAAACCCGTTCCCAATAAACCAATCCATTACTGTTGCCAAAGTTGTTCTGGTATCATGCGTTCCCGGCATTCGGTCTTTGCTTTACAATGAAGGACCTTTTTTTTGGTTCAAAAATAAATGAGATAAAAGTGTTTGATTACCCTAAAGTCGCTTTTCCAAGTAATTTTATGGTTATGAAAAGTTTGTTCAGATGTTTTGATGGGCATAAATAATCATTGTCAACATCGTCGAGAATGGTGTGTTAATCTTCAATGATCTAGCACCCGCCCACACTCAAAAAGGGACAAATTTATTTCTCGAATGGGGTTGTTTTGTGCCCGATTTCGGTTTTCTACAATCGGCTATTCCTGGCGTTTAGAAAGCCCTTGCCCATTTCACGTGAGATGCTGAAATGCAGTGGTGAGTTTTTTTTTTTTTTTCTTTGGTTATTTCTTATGTAATATTATTATTATATTATTTTGTGTCACTTTTCTTTCTTGCTTTCTTTCCTCTTCTCATCATTTGCTGTTGTTCAAAATATTCAAATATTATCATGGCAAAAATGATGAGAAATTCATTGTTGAGACTTTCATTATTGTCATCGTTTAAGCGTGCTTACGGTAGTAATGCATTTAAACCACCTTTTGTTCCTTTGGTTTCAGAAACTGGATTCCCTGGAGCAGTTGGGAATACTCCATTGATTAAGCTCGTTGAATTGTCTAAAGAAACAGGGGCTAACATTTATGGTAAAGCTGAATTCATGAATCCTGGAGGATCAGTCAAAGATCGTGCTGCATTGTTTATTATTAAGGACGCAGAAGAAAAAGGATTGATTAAACCAGGTGGAACAATTGTTGAAGGTACTGCTGGTAATACAGGTATTGGATTGGCACATGTTTGCAGAGCTAGAGGTTATAAGTGTGTTATTTATATGCCTGATACCCAATCACAAGGTAAAATTAATCATTTGAGATTCTTGGGTGCAGAAGTTCATCCTGTACCAGCTGTTGCTTATGATAATCCAATGAACTTCAATCATCAAGCTAAACGTCATGCCGAAAACTTGGAAAATGCAGTTTGGACCAATCAGTTTGATAACTTGGCTAATAGACAAGCACATATTGAAACTACTGGACCTGAAATTTGGGCACAAACTAATGGAGAAGTTTCAGCATTTACTTGTGCTACTGGTACAGGTGGATCATTGGCTGGTACCGCTAGATACTTGAAAGATATTTCTGATGGTAAAGTTAAAATCTACTTGGCTGACCCTCCTGGATCTGTTTTGTATTCTTACATCACCTCGGGTGGTAAGTTGACCGAAAGATCAGGATCTTCTATTACTGAAGGTATTGGTCAAGGAAGAGTAACCGATAACCTTGCCCCTGATGTATCAATCATTGACGATGCATTACAAATCAGTGATGAAAAAACAATTAATATGGTTTATCGACTTTTGGATGAAGAAGGATTATTCCTTGGTGCTTCTTCTTGCTTAAATGTCGTTGCTGCTTATGAAGTTGCAAAGAAATTGGGACCTGGCTCTAACGTAGTTACTTTATTGTGTGATGGTGCTGATCGTTATGTTGATAGATTATTCAGTAGAAAATGGTTACAGTCAAAGAATTTGGATATTTTGCCTGACCATTTACAAAAATATATTGCTTTACCTTAAACAAAATATAGTGGTTAATATATGCATAGTTATTCAATTATTATCTTTACTTTTTATATTATATAAAGAAGTAGAAAAAAAAAATTAAGAAATAAACTGTTTACACATTTTTTTGTGAATTGCTATATACATAAGTAGTAGTACTTTACTACAAGTACATTCCATACATATGTACATAAGCTCTAGAGACACATGTACAAAAAAAATAAAAATAGTAAAAAATATATATATATATAATAATAAACTGAATAAATAAATAGAAAAAAATATTTTAATAATAATAATAATAAAAATAATAAATCAATAATAGAAATAATACTAATACACATTCATAAAATAATAATAATAAAACACCACTTTCACGCAAGATACATAAAATAATAATAATAAATCTTCCAAATTAATTTTCTCACTTATTATTTTTTTTTTTTTTCGTTCAACAATTACAAAAAATAATCCGGAGTTTTTCTAGAGACACTAGGTTCACCAGCTCTTGGGCTTGGTTCAAATTGAATAAGTCTTGGGTCATTTACATCTTCATTAATTTCCATGATTGCAGCTTGGTTACCACATCTGTAACAATAGTTTGGTGCACTAAATATTGTGATTACTTGATTATCTTGACACCATTGATAACCGTCCATAACAAGTTGATGAGCTCTTGCTACTAAAGAAAGTTTGTTTTCATGATTAAAAGTTTGACTAATGTCTTGACCAAAAGTGTAGCCTGCACCACGAGGAGATATACCCCAACCACAACGGTCGTCAGGATCTGACCAAAGAAGGTCACACATTGCACCTTCATGTGGAACTTCTTGTACTCTATCCAAATGCCTAATATCATCCAAAGTATCTATAGCAGGAGACAACCCACCATGCAAACAAAATACTTTCCCATCAATAAGTGCCGACAGTGGCAAATAATCAAACAAATCGGTAAATAATCTCCACACTTCCGCATTTCCATATTTCCTTAAACATTCATCATAAAACCCATAAACTTGTGTAATCTGTCGACTTTCATGATTCCCTCTCAAAACTGTAATCCTATCGGGATACCTAATCTTAAGTGCAAGTAGCAATGTAACTGTCTCAACTGAATAATATCCTCGATCAACATAATCTCCCATAAACAAATAATTCGTCGTTGGCACCGGTCCTCCAATCCGGAACAGTTCAAGCAAATCATGAAACTGTCCATGAACATCTCCACAAACGGTAACCGGCAATTGAACAGGTGCAACATTACTAGTCTGTTGCAAAATTGGTCTTGCTAATTCACAAAGTGTACTGACTTCTGGAATTGTCAATGGTGTACATGTTCGTAATTTTTCCAACCATCCATCAACTTCATTTGGTGTCGTCGTTGGCGTTGTTGCTGTGGTGGAAGCACCCGCTGGTGGAGCATCTGGCATAGGAATATCTTCGGCTTGCATGCTTACTTCTTTGAATAAATACTAGAACCTCAATTGGTGATTTGAGAAAAGTTTAATAAAAGAAGAATTAAAAAAATAGGGGATGAAGGGAGAAGGAAAATAATAATAAAAAAATAAAAAATAAAAAAAAAAGAGGACAATAGGGGTGAACGTGGGGTGGGGTTGGGACAATACAAAGTAGAAAAAGACTGCAGAACTATTTACATCATCATCCTTCTACTGTCATTAACCATTTTCTTGTGTTATTCTCAAAAATAGAAATTTGACATCTTTTTTGACTGTCATCATTTGTTTCCACCATTTCAAATAAGAAGCTACAGGCACCATAAACGAAAGCCAATAAAAAAACGAGAAGATCGAAAGTTGTGCGAAAAATAATGTCCTCTTAAAAATACTATTAATGTCATGTGTATGTGTTGCCATTATGTAATTTCCACTTTATTTCGTGTGGCACTTATTAACATATCACGTCGTCGTGTGTATGAAGAAGTCGTAATTATTCACAGAGAAAATAAAATTCTAAATTTCTCCATATGTACAACATGCCAATCACCATATATCTACATTTGCAATTACACCCACAACATAACAAACATATCAATTTCATGATATGTCCAAAAGGTGCAGCATGTGGTGTTCCGTGTTTGTGGGGGTTAGGGCTTTACTTAAGCCTAAAAACAGTCGGCTGGACGAGATTGTTTATAAATCAGAAAATAAAGAGAAAGAAATTGATCAATTACAGTGTTGAAATCACTATATCACAATATGTCATAGAAAAGAAAAAAAAATACTAGAAGATAAGACATATTGAGTGTGCTTTTGATTCTAAAACGCGCTGTACACGAAGAAGTCTGTCTGGTTAAATTTTCTGTCGCGTAAATTCGCGAAAAAAAAATGAAAAATTAAAATAAAAAAAAAAAGTTCATCCTTTCCTCACCCATTCACTCGCATGGCAAAAAAAAAACACATAGGAAAGGATTAAAACAATGACCAAGCCCACACTTACCCTAATTCTTGCGTCGACCATTCCTTCCATGGGTATTGGCCTTAATGGCACCTTACCTTGGCACCTTCCACAAGAGCTCAAATACTTTCGGCAGGTCACAACTCCACATACAGTAATCATGGGTCGACGAACATGGGAATCTATTCCACCTCGATTTCGACCACTCAAAAACCGATACAATATTGTTGTTTCTAAAACCCTTTGCGAAATGGATGGGGAAGTGGTGTCGTCATCGGATGGTGATGTTGATTTTACTCCCTCGTTGGAATCAGCTATTGCTCTGGCCAAAGAAAATAGACCTGATGATTCACATATCTTTGTCATTGGAGGTGCTCTTCTTTATTCAACGGCTTTGACTTTACCTGAAACTACTCATATATTATTAACCCAAGTACAAAAGCTGGACAATTCTCCTATTCAATGTGACACGTTCTTGCATGCTTTTGACTATATGGCAAACTCTTCCTCAAACAATGTTAATGCCGCTTGGTCAAAACAGTCATATGAGGAGTTGTCCAAGTTCTTGCCCGGTGTAAATATTCCAAAGGGCATAATTGAAGAAAATGGTTTCAAGTATGAATTTACTATGTGGACAAAAAAGCAATAATAAACTGAAAAATACAACAACCATTTTGAAAGTATAGAAATACCCTATTATTAATGAATTAATGAGAATAAACATAAAATGATACTTTTGTATATTGTTCCAAGTCTTAATTATACTATTAACAAGTTTTATATATATTTTTAGTATTAAACACTATTTTGTACATTCATATAAAAGTACTTGTTTGTTATCGAAAATCTACAACCTACTCTCAATAGTAGCACGATACTTAGTCTCGGGCCATATTTCTGCCAAAACATCCCACACATATTTAGCATAAACAACCTCCATATTCCCTGAAACACCATCTTCGTCATTCAAAAACATGCATTCCTCTTCCACAACTCTCCTACATCTAAATGGTAAAACAACTTTCCTAATACCAGCACTTTGGGCTCCTAGTAACTTTTCTCGAATCCCTCCGACTTCCAAAATTTTACCTCTCAATGTCATTTCTCCAGTCATGGCTATTGTTCTGGGAACTTCTTTTTTAGCAAGGCATGATATTATTCCAACGGTCATAGCTATTCCAGCAGATGGTCCATCTTTGGGGATTGCTCCACCTGGTGCATGCAAGTGAAGATCGATTCCTGCTAAAACATCGGTAGTAGGTGAGTCAGTCAATCCCAACAAAAATGCATTGGATCTAACCCAAGAAAGTGACAATTCTGCTGATTCGGAAATGACATTACCAAGATGTCCTGTATACTTCAAATGACCACTACCTGGCATAGATGTAACTTCAAATGTCAACAACCCACCATTGCCACTACCCATATAGGCCAATCCATTGACCACTCCATAACTATGTCGACGCAACAACTGTCCTGTTTCTGCATCAGTATATTCATCAACCTCATCATCCAAATGGTCAGTCGAGAAATGTGCTCTTCCCAAATACTTTGCTAAATCTTCCGGTTTAACCTCCGGTGAATAACTACCTTCAGTATTCAATGATTCAACTGCTTTAGCACGACATATACTGCCTAGTTGTCGTTCCAAATTTCTTACGCCTGCTTCTCGAGTATACTCTGCAATCAGTTTCAAAATTGTCTTATTTGAAAGATTGATTTGATTTAATTCCAATGCATTATTCTCTCGTTGTTTAGGTAGCAAGTATGTACTTGCAATTTGCAACTTTTCAGCATGAGTATAACCTTCAATAGGAATGGTTTCCATTCTATCAAATAATGGAGCAGGGATATCAGACAACTCGTTAGCAGTAGCAATGAACAAAGTTTTAGACAAATCAACTGGAAAGTTAATGTAATGATCAGTAAAAGTATGGTTTTGTTCAGGATCCAATACTTCAAGTAACGCCGCTGAAGGGTCACCATGGAAATTGTTTTGACTAACTTTATCAATTTCATCCAACAAAATGACTGGATTCATTGCTCCTACTTTCTTTAATGCTTGTACCAAGACACCTGGCATAGAGCCAACATAAGTTCTTCTGTGACCTCGGATCTCGGCTTCATCACGAACACCACCCAAACTAATCCGGTGGAATTTTCTACCTAAAGCCTTAGCAACTGATTTTGCCAAACTTGTCTTACCAACACCAGGAGGACCTACCAAAAGCAAGATTGGACTTTTATCCATAGACATAATATTTTGTACTCCTTCCTTAGTAGTAACAGACGTATTGGCACGCTTTTGTTTCAAATTTAAAACAGCAAGATACTCAAGCAATCTCTTCTTGACTTTCTCTAATCCATAATGATCTTGATCCAAAATTTCTCGAGCTTTCTCAACAGGGTTTGCATCCATGTTATCATTTGTATAAACCCCCCAAGGAATTTCAGCAAGAGTTTCAAGATAGTTACGACTTACTTGATATTCAGTTTGAGTAGGATGCATTCTCTTTAATCTCTTTAATTCCCTATCAACAATCTTTCTTCCATCTTCTCCTAAATCGACATTTTCCAAGCGTTTAGTAAGTTCGTCAAGATCATCCTCTTCTTCACCTTTAGGCTTAACTTTGCTCTCGGCGTCGCTTAACTGTTGTCTCAATACCAATTCACGACTTCCAGGCTTGATAGCTTTCTCCAATCGCTTGACGACTGTCTTTAGAATTTCAACTCTACCTTCTACTTTAACAGATCTAAGAATAGCAACTTTTTCATCGTATTCCAGAGGAAGTACGGCAGCGAGGAGATCAGTCAAAGTACTAGCAGCTCTTCTAGTCTTCGGTACGCCCATTCGAACGACCAATCCTCGCTTTACTCCGAGCCACTTCCCAGCAACTTTCTTCACTTCCTCCAAATCCTTTGTATCAAACGAACCTTCCAAATCTGTTTTGATTTCAATCAATGCCTCAGCTTCACCTTTCTCTTTTGTAGTAGTTTTCTTCAAATCTTCCAAAATTTCAATTCTAGCAACTGCTTCAGCGACCAAAGAAGAGCCATGTAATTCCATCACTTTGGCCACCACACCCACGTCCAATACGTTCTTGAACTCAAAGTTGTTTGATAAGTAAGCTGAAGCTACAGTCCCTTTCAACCTCGGTACCAGCCCCACGTAATCACCTATAACCACACTATCCAGAACATTTGTCGTAGTTGGCAATCGTATAGTGACACCAGGAAAGATAAAACTTCCAGACGGTAATGCTAGGACTTGTAACTGATTCTTAGTATCTTTTGAAGTCATTGATAAATAGTTGTAAGGAAAAAAAAATAATATAAAGGTAAAAAAAAATAAGTTGGGTTTGTTTGAAAGAAAAGAGAGAGAGAAAAGAGAGCAATTTGCCTTTGAAAAGTTCAAAGATGCGGAGGGGGTTCGGGTTATCGCACGTGAGGGGGGTTTACTGTCATGTCCGAGTGAGAGTGAATTGCCGAAAATCTGTTCTAACTTGTTTTGAATTATATTTCTAAATCAGGCAAGGCTTTGATTTACCCCGGATTTTTTCAAAACTCCTTCTCTTTTGGAACCAACTGATACCTATGGTAGCATTTAAATAAACATATATAATAATTTATACAGTATTTTTTTGCTTTATATATGTACATCCCTAGCTATGAGTATACTTCTATCATATTTTTGTACAAATTTCAATTTGACATAGTATGATCACTTGAGTGCATGTATGTATGTGTGCTTATTTTTCTTTGTAATTTATTTTATGTCTGTAATTTTCAGATGTTGTGTACAAGGCAAGATGTTTCATTTGATTTTTCTCTTATTCTTGTAACAAACCTGTATTTTTGAAATCACCAAATAATTCATGTGTCTGAAACATTGCAAAAAGTTGAACAAGAAAGTTTTAATATTCCTTTTAGTAGCTGTGAATTTTGTGTTATTAAGATGCAAAATCAATAATCATTAGCAATAGAGAAGAAAGTTTTAATATAGTCAAAATATCTGGTCCAATTTGGAATTAACTCAAAAACATGTTATATTTTTGTTTATAACTATTTTGTAATTAAAAAAAAAAAACTTGTGTTCATATTGCAACCTTAAAACATTGGTATGAATAAGTGTGATTAAACACATGTGCAAGTATGTATATTCAGAATCACAACAGCTATAACTCCTCTTTATATTCATTTTTTTATGAGTAATATGTGGTTTTAAGTACATAGCTAAGTAAGTACATATGTCCGTATCGATTTTGCTTCCATTTTACCCTTTTGTAATAAACAGGTCCCCTAGAAGCAAAAATTAAGGACCCTATCGCTCAAGAGAAAAATATATTTTCTTTTAATAGATTTCATCATGATCATCAATAGTGAAAGAGTGAATACTGATCTAAATTGATTTTTTCTTCCCTCCCCTTTTACTTTATTTTTGTCAAAACAATTAATGACAAAATTCTTAGCAAATATTTGTTTCAAGAAGTAATTGAATTAGGTGGTATTTGATTTAATTTGTTGCCCGTTATTATATATGCCTTTTTACAATGTACTCGTAACATAATGGTTCGTAATATTTTGTTATTGTGCTTGTCTAAGAGATATACAGTTGTGTGGAGTTTTTCAAAAAAAAAAAAAAAAAAAAAGCCCAAAAGTTACTAATTAATGTAATGAGAAGAATAAAAGATAGATTTGAATAAAATTTGTACTAGTAAATATCTGTAGATGTGTTAGAAGTACTATTAAATATGGCCAAAAAATACAATATGGTATGTATCCGATAGTAATGGCCTAATTATATTTCAGAACTTAGTATGTAAACTATAGGCAGGTAATAAATATTAAACATTTTTTCTGCTTTCTTTCTTCTTAGAACTTAATGAAATAGCGTATACTACACATGATATGGACCCCTATTGTGCAATATCTGTGTGAAACAAGATTATAATTTACCGTGACATCTATTATAGGTGGAAGATAGTAAATTCTAACAATAGGATTTGCCCGTTAGAATTTTTTTCCTCCATGTATTCACATTTGCGTACATGAACATGTATGGAAAGAAAATTCAAAGTTCGGGTTCTTCTTTGTTGCTTACTATTTTCCTTCTTTTTTACTGTTGTAATATAAATGCATACATTGCTATAAAAGGTATAACAAACGTAGAAAACTTGTAATAAAACATACTATGCGCCAAGTACAATTCAAAGTATGTACATGCATACAAGCATATCTACCTACGTACCTACATATATGTATATACCTAGATATAAATATATGTATAAATATATGTATAAATATATGTATAAATATTTTTTAACGGAATTTACAAATATAATGCAGATATCGGAGTTGATAAAACCTAGAAGAAGTAATAATAGTAATAAAAAGAAGCTACGAGATTCTTTGTTTTAGGAGATAAATGGCTAATAGGTTTAACACATGTTAGTTACAACAAGTCCGTAAACATTTAAGGCATACTTTCATTTTTTTTTGTATTCGAGAGTAAGACGTCCGAGGCACTGCCGTAGAGTTCGATTCTTTCATTTTTTTGTATTTGAGTGTAAGACGTCCGAGGTACTGCAGAGTTCGGCACTGAGTTCTCAGATGATATAACTAGGTATGTACTGGTTATCGATGCTGTTGATGTTTGTTAAACAAAGGAATAAAGTTTTGTTTTTTGAACTGGGTGGCGTGCCTTAACTTTCGAGAGTATCGGGCAACTGTTGAAGTGGAAAGATTAACTTAAAATAATACTGTAAAATTTGGAACAAATTCTATGCACATATGTGTGTATTTATTTGGGATTCAGGGGTTTGATTATTACGTCCATGATAATGTTTAATGTCAGCATTTATTTTTTTTTCTTCCATTTTATTTGCTTGGCATATTTATGAAACAAATGATTTCTAACCTGAAGCGTAAAGACCAAATTACAAATGGAAAGCTTAAATGTTGATGAAGCTTTACTTATAATTAAAAAAGAAATAATAATAATAAACAAGCAAAATTCAGTGTTTTTACTATAACGTCTATTTTTTGAAAGAAGACATTTATCTGAGAAACAAAATATAAATACCTGAGAAGTCGATAATTATTTATTTTTTCTTTCTGTTCTGTGTGACTGTTACAACTGTCAATACTCGCACTTAGAATACAACAGTATTATACAATGGGATCCGCACAGAGTGAGTTAATGACACAATCACAAGGCAACATAGTTCCCAATGATCCACACCGCATTGTACATATCAAACAACTTTTGGGTCAAATTCAAACCCTCGAAGAACAATTTTCTTCGAATGCAAGTAACTATTTTGAAGAGCTGATTCCATTACAAGAACAAGGCAAAGAACTTGAAAAAAGGATGCGACAGATTCGATATTCATATCCAAGTGAAGAACAGGTTAATTTGTTTATGAGTCAAGGAGTTAAAGTACATAATGAAATGTTCTATAGAAAAGTTGTGGAGGACATGGATATATGCAATAAATTGTTGCTTGAACCACAAAGTGAGTTGAAAAGAGTTAATAGGGAGAAGAGAAAGCATGAGGAAGAGTACGAGGAGATGAAAGGGATGCTGGAGAAGTTGAAGGAGATGAAGGGTCGAGTGAACCGATGGATTTGGTTGGAAGAAAGAAAGTGTTTGAGGAAACAAGACGTTGATGAGTTGAACCAACTGGAAAAGGAATTGCCTGTTTTAGTAGAATTGGAATCAAAGATTTGAATTAAAATTTGCTAAAATTTAATATTTATTTTTAAACTTTATATTTTTAATAAACAACGGTGCCGCCATTTAGAGTTTTTTCCGGTTATTCTTGCTCACATGCAATTGACATTTTGGGCCACATGACATCAGAAATAGCAATGAATTACCCAAATAGGAAAATACAAGTAGCAAACAGCAAACGAAAACGTTCGGTTCTAACGACAATTTATCAGTTTTTTCCCATTTTCAGGGTCCAGTTTAAAGTCCCAAATGGTGGAGAAAATCAGCAAAAAAATATATATATAAAATCATCATCATCATAATCATCAAGCAGTGAATAAATAAAGAATGGGGATAGTTAACATGAGTAAGCGCACCAAATTGAGGTTACTTAGTTGATGTGAGAAATGAGGGGTGGTGAATCAAGTGAAACAAATTCAATGTGATTGATATCGGCAGTTTCATTGTTCTTACTATTGATAGAATCAGATTTCAAAGGAAGAATTTCAATGGCTTTACTTGGAGGAGTTTGTGGAGATTCATCATCAAGTTGTGGAATGAACGGCTCAGAAACGAGGGCAGTGAGCACTAAAAATTCCATTTCATGTGTAGAAGAGGCAGTAGCAGACATATTAGCAGTGATAGTTGTAAGCAGTAAGTTTTGTAGGGTTTATAGTATGGGAAATAGGAAAGTAGAAAAAGTAGGGAATGTGCTGATTATTTATACTCATTTTATTTTTAACTGCTACAGTGTATAAATCACATGAGAAAGAATAACTTTAAGCAAATGTCTCGTGCTGTACAAAAAAAATTCAATTCAGTGGTCACAAGACTCACCGAAAGCCTTTGATTCTCTATTACCCGCGCCATATATCGGCTGCTACTGTCCGCTGTTACTTGTTGCATACAGAGGATGTGGAACAAGTGGAGACCGCAATTTATTTTCGGACCGGTTAAATATCATGCAATTCACTTGTTTATTTGAAATACGCGTATTTACATGTTTACACAGGAATCATACACAGACCTCCCGAAGGTACCTGATGATTATGAACTCCACACGGCAAATTGATAACAAAGAATCGCTCATTTCTTCTCTTCAACTGGAAACATCCATTTGTCATTTTCTAACGATTTAACCGTAAATGTCAGATATTCATATAGAAATGAAGGGGTTTCTATTTCTGTTATTAACTTGTCCTTCTTCAGTGCGTAGAATACTTACCTTTGAGTTTATCACTAAGCCTTTCTTCTAAAATCTCATTCATTCTCGCGTCTTCAAGCTCCTTGTTGATTATATCCTCACTCAAAGGAACTGGAGTCTTGAACCTTTCTGGATTACAGATCTCCTCAATTTCAGACAATGGCGGTAAAAAATCAATCGGCTTACTTTTATTCGGTGGATTGGGCCGTCTTGAATTCAATGTTGTTCGTTTATTCGTATTCATACCGTAACATAAAGGACAAATTTGTTATCTAAAATTGCACACAAGTTAGCATTATCATCACCACAATACAACAACAATGCTTTGATCATAGAACTCACTCGATAAAAGAAATGACTGGTTATTATCTGTTTGAAACCGTAAAAGCTTGGGAGTGCTATCACAATCCAAAAATTCTTTGCTCGTGGAAAGTGTATGGACTAGTTGTGTTGCCTTCTTTAAAGGATCAGAAATGTTGGAATGGTGTAACACTTCAGCTGATGAAATTTTGGATCCTTCACTCAATGAAGTCTTCAGTAGTAGACAAGAAATAATGGGCGAAGGAAGTGCTACTTTTGCTTGATTTAAGAAGGTTTGTATGGGGTCTGACATTTAATGGTGGAAGTGGAGCATGAGAGGAACGTTGTACTCTATGAAAAAAAAAAAAAAAAAAAAAAAAAAAAAAAAAAAAAA
>JAJMJJ010000010.1:12387-63457 GCA_030568955.1 Geotrichum siamense (nom. inval.) | reverse complement strand
AAGAACTGATAAAACTGGCTGATTTACTACCTTCCAATCTAGGAAGGGCTTCTATGGTTCACTCTTTAATTTACGCTTACAACTTACTTCATTATGATCCAAGCAAACATGTTTGCAAAATTCTTCCTGTAATCCCAGCTACCGAGTCTCAGCTAACAGCTTATCATGACCGATCATTTATTAAGTTTCTTCTATCAATCGATGATGAACACGATCTAGACGAAGATTTGGAAGTTACATATGGATTGGAATTTGATTGTCCTCCTTTTGAAGGACTTTGTGATTACATCTTGACCTTAGCAGGTTCAAGTCTAGTTTGTGCCGAGGCACTCAATTTGAAATCAGTAGATGTAGCTATCAACTGGCAAGCAGGACGCCATCATGCCAAAAAATCAAAAAGTTCTGGCTTCTGTTACATCAACGACGTAACTCTTGCAATCCAAAAACTTCGTCACGTTTATCCCAAAGTTCTCTATATTGACATTGATCTCCACCATGGTGATGGTGTAGCTGCTGCATTTTCTCGATCCAAACATGTCTTGTGTATTTCCATCCATCGATACGGTAAAGGATTCTATCCGGGTACTGGTGGACTTTACGACCCTCCAACTCCCGGAAATCTCAACATCCCCACACTTCGCGGTCTTCAAACTTCATCATTACATAGAATATGGAACGAAATCGTCGAGCCTTACAAGCAACATTTCCATCCTGACGCCGTCGTAGTAACGTGTGGTGTAGACGGTCTTACTCGAGACACCCACCGTGAATGGGGTTTAACTTTCAACGATTACGTTTGGGTCATAAACGAAATGATTGTAAACAACTGGGATTTACCCACATTACTTGTTGGAGGCGGAGGATATCATCACGGAGATTCTGCTAGATGCTGGGCATATCTAACCGCTGCCCTACTAGGCCGAGAAAATGATATTAAACCTGATATACCTGAACATATGTATTTCGGTGAATACGCTTCTGATGGATTCTTATTTGATGTTGAAGATCACAAATGTAAGCTAAATGATGAAAATGCAGGACCTTATTTGGACAATCTAGTAAAAGTCTTAGGCGATAGATTGAATGAAAGGAAAAAGAATGAATTGTAACCTTTTGGCTATATAATACATATTAATGCATTTTATTGTTAATATATACTATATACCTACCTACCTTCAGTTCAATACAATTAGTGTAAGTACCTGCTAGTTAGAAAAGGAGGTGACAGATCTGCCAAACTAATGGACTTTAAGCTCTCCTTTGTGGAGCATGTCGAAAGTGTGATTGTAAACATAAAAACAGTATGCGTGATTGCAGGTATGTAAATGTGAGGAGGTAGATACTGCACAACATAATTCTTGTCACATGTTTCTCCTGGTCTTGATGCCAAAGTTTTCCTCGATACTTGTGAAGTAATTGGTGCCGTAATCAACATTTAATCATACATCGTCACTCCTTCCTGAAAAATGATATGTTCTATGGACCATTGGATTATGATGGTTTTTCCATGAAAAGTTTTTCTCCGCAACTGGAGGAAATAAGTTTCACCATATGGATGATCAACTTTTTCTATTATACGTAAATTAGTTTGATTATAAGTCTTTGAAGAATTTATTCCCATACTAACTGGAAAAGTGTGACTTTGACAGCCTGCATCAAGCAATTATAACAGTTTTTTTTTTTTTAATTTATCGTATTGAAATTGAATAATCTGTATTAATGTTTACATATGTATTTTATAATTTACTTATAAGGTGTTGTGTTGTATAAGGCTTTAATCAGATTTATTATTATTCTTATTATTATGAAATTGATGAAGTAAAAATGACTCAGGAAAGAGATTCTTAGAACTTTTCGACCCCAACACCGTTCGTTCCCGAATTTTTGACATTTACACGGAGATCTTGTCATATGTATTCAAATGTTGTGATAATTACAAAAAATATGTACTGTACATGTCTGGTAAAACTACCCGACTAACTAAAATAAGAAATAACTCAGAAAAAAAAAGTATTATATGTATTGAAAAGCAACGTGTTTAAATTACTTCGATGGTTATTATGTAAATATAGAGTAACTATTTCATGATAATAACGTATTTTTTTTGATGACGATACCATTTAGTGCCTTGCGCTCAGATTTAGAATCCGCCTCCCATACAACATTGAATATCTCTCACCATCTTTTCCCCACACTATTTAGTTTTGGGTACTACTGGTATTAGGTATTTATAAACAAATACTTTGCTATTTACATATATTGCATTTGCTATTAATGTAAATACATTTTCGACGTCCCTTTTGTTGTAAATCAGATCTTACGGTACCAGCCTTCTTGTACCCAAAGCATCGTCTATAAATGAGCACTGATCTGCCCGTTGTTTCTTGAAATTCAAATCTACATAACCTCTTCTTCTTTGTTAACTAACACTTCTATTTATATTTACACACATTCCTCATTGACACACTTACACACCTTAAGAATTCACAATGTCCGATTTTGGTAGAAAAGACTTCTCTGATAAGGTTGCCGAAACCATCAAGCCTGACTCCAACAAGTCTGATTTAGAAAAAGCTGGCGAATCAATCACCAACACTGTGGATTCAATTGGAAAGAAAGTTCAACCTGAAGAAGATAAAGGATTTATGCAAAAAACTTCTGATTCCGCTTCGGATGCTTCAGACCAAGGTGAATCTTTAATTGACTCCGCTAAGAATTTGATCAACTCGGCTTCAGACTACGTTTCTGGAAAGTCTGCTCAAAAGCCTCACACCTAAATGTTTATAGTTTCTAATATTTTGAAGCCTGTTCTTAATATACGAAAATTTGGATTTCTATTAATATACATTTATTAAATTGACTATGATTTAAACATTCATAAAATGGTTGGTGCCAGTTTGTTTTTTCATGAAGTATACCTATTTACATCCAGAAATTGCAGATTAAACAAGAAAATATAAATACTTGAAATTCAATTAATACAAAATAAATAAAATGATGCTATCTAAACTTGAGTAAATTGAATATCTCTCAGCTATTGTAGCCATTCTAAATATAGTCCTATATAAAATCTTATAAGTAAATATAACATGAATACTAAGGTAAAAATAAAATAGTCACATAATAAAACATTATATAAAAGAAGACTGTGTTAAATTTTGCCCGATACAGCCATTCTAAACTACCTACCAAGGTAGATATGCGTCCTAAATCTAATATGATATCGACCTTAAACATTCTTTAAAAATATGGTAAAGTATAGAACTCCATTTTTGAAAAGTTTGGAGCAGTCGTATTACGCATGGGTTTCAACTTCCAATTATCGGTCTGTGGGGGTATATCAAATTTCAGTTCCTGGTTCGAACTTGGCATAGAGCACATTAATTTTGGCATTTTCTATCCAAAATCCATACATCTTATTACAGCGCCCTGTGATAACATCCTTATTTTACTATACCCACCACTGTACATCTGGTTTCAGGTTTTCCCCCCCTGGCCCCGCCATGTTTCCATAATATATCTCAACCTGTCATATCTAGAGTATATACATTTAGCAAGAATACAGCTCTCAGATAACAAAAAAAAGTGTCAAGCGTTTTCCTATCTATGCCATTTTCCATGAAACATAGAAATTTTTTCGTGTGATTGAGAATTTCCCATATGGCTCCTCACAATTACGGAAAACTTATCTACATTGTAAGAGATCAAGAATATTTGAAAATCTTTTTATTGAAAATCTCTTTTTTTGATTTCCTAAGAGTTTTTTCGAGTAATAGTTACAATTGTCTGTTTCATTAATTAATGTGCTTGGTATTAATCTAATGATAATATTTGGTATTTTATGAGGCGTGTACTATGTTGGGAGTTTGATTATTACTTTGCTGTAGACCTCAAGAAAATGAAAAAAAAACTAGAGCAAAACAGGGTTAGGGTTAATATTATGAAGAATTTATTTCTTAATTTTTCATCTATGTTATTATAGACTGGAGAGAACATAAGGATCTTGAAATTTGTGTTCATCAACATAATTTTGTCAGAGACATCTTTTATTTGTGAAGATATTTATTTAATATTTTCTTTTCACTTATTTTTGTATCTGTGATTTGTTTATGTTATTTTTTTTATTTTTATTTTTTTTTTTTTTGAATCATTTTTAATATTGTGATTTATGGCTTTCAAATTTGGTCGAGGGTAAATATTGTGAACATTTGTTTAATTATGAGGTGTTTGAATCTAACATATTATATAGCTTTGCAGCAGCACATTCCACAGATAGTTTGGGTACAAATGATGTCTCAATATCTTATTATAGTGGATTGCCCGATCCTTCGAGTATCAATGATCCACAGTTTAGGGTAATTTTTAAAAGTTTACTGAAGAGGGATTCTACGACTAAAGAACGTACACTTACAGAGTTATTGAATCACCTTTCAGTAGAAGATATCTCGGTTAGTGAAGATGTACATTGGGCTTGGACACAAATTTATGTTAAACTAGCCATAGATTCATCGAGGACTGTTCGAATACTCACCCAGAAGGTTCAAGGAAAGATTGGTACAATACTTGGGAAACGATTTGCTAAATATTTGAAATACAATGCTACTTCATGGTTATTCGGTCTTTACGACAGTGATAGGTTAGTAGTTGCTTCTACTATGCAATCGTTGAAATCAGTGTTTCCAACACCTGAAAAAAGAGAAGGGTTATATACGATTTTCATGGATCGACATCTTGATTTCATTAGCAATATAATCACGAACGAAACTAGCACTACAATAAGTGATGGAAGATTTGTATCTAAGGAAGAATCTAATTTGAAATATGCTAATACTCTCAAATGTGCAATTCAATGTTTATCACATATCCTTTTTAACGGAGGTTTGAAGGATTCAAAGAGGGAAGAAAAACTCACTGAGATTTTACAGGAATCAGCTCTTTGGAAACTTTCCTATTCCAGTGAAGTTGTTGTTTCTCGAGCCACTTTAAAGCTTATCTTAATGTTCTTTTCTGAAAATGTTGAAAAGAAATGGATGGATTTAGTTAAACCTCAAATTGCTACTTGCTTAATATCCAAGGGATTAAGCTCTACTTCTCAACAAGTTGCAATAGATTTTCTTCAGGCTTTAGTCAGATTAACTCAATATGATCCAAGTGTCTGGGATACAGTAACATCAACTAAACCACCATTGAACCGATTATCAACTTATATTAGAAAGGGAAACAAAACTAAATCTCAACATTTTTGGCCATCGATTCTCAAGTTATTCTCATTAATTCCTTCGTCTATCAGCCCTTATTCATTTGATATTGACTCTGAAGTTGCACAAAAAAATGCAGAGACTCTGGTCTCAGCTGCTCTCGATGCAGGAACACACGAAACAGGGCATACTTGGGGTTATATCATGTCAATTGTAATAAAAGTTGAGTCTGCATCCAATGGTGAGTCTGTGGAAATTGTAAAATCTCTATTTCAAAAAATATCAAGCGTATTTTTATCGTCAGATAGTCCTATTTCAGGATTGGATGAAACACTTAAGATCATTGGCATAGAATCATCCTCATTGTACTCAAAATTCCCTGAAACAATCCAGAAAGAATTTGATATTATGATTTCAATGGCAAAGTCTGGTTCTACAGTCAATACTTTTAAACTTTTCAACTCGGTTATTTCCCATCTAGATCCTTCACTGAACTCTTCAATAAAGTTATCTCTTACAAACCAAATTAGACCTGAAATCGAGGACTTATCAGAGAATTTGGCTGACTTTTCTAGGGCTACATTTATTCTTGATGTACTTAATACTTTTGATTCAACTATTCTCTCGGAGTCCTCTCTCTCTAATGCTTACATTCTATTGATTAAAGAAATTCTTGCCTCGTTTGAGGAATATGGCACAAATGATACTTTGATATCAATTGTTGATAAATATTTTGTCATAGTGAAAAGTATACAGGGTTTAGGGCATTCTCTTGCATCTACTCAAGAAACAATTATCTCATTAGGGTTTGAAAATGAAAAATCTGTCAGACTTGTGTCGGCTTATCTGTCATTGCATTCATCTTTGCAGTCACTGGTTGCGCCGTCTGAGTCGTTTTCTGAATACATATATGCTTTTGTGTTATTATTGTTGAGAGATCTTTCCTCGAAAGAAGCTCAAACCGTTGTCGAATACGCAGTTCTATCTCACAATACATTGGTAACAGAAGAAACTAGTGCGAAGACCCTACATCAATTGTTTCAAAGTATTTTACAAGAAGATCAAAATCAGGAATTTTCAATTCAATTAATAAAATCACTATTAAGGCTCGATCAATCTTATATTCATGGTTATTCACAGTCTATTGATGGCAAGGAGGATGTTTCGAATTTATGGAAGATTGCCGAAAGTCATAAACATGGTAACGATGTTGATGCTTTGCTAAAGCATTTGGTTTCATTAGCTATATATGATAATAATAGTGGAAGTGATTTAGCACAAGATATCAAGGATGAATTGCTCAAGATCAGTTTAGAAGAAGTTGCTTTGATGGTGACTAGATCCAAGCGATTGATTGATACAGCTAAATCCCCTGAAGACGAGCTGAAAATATTTGAAGATCTTATGTTGGATCAAGAGACTTGGGATACTTTACTCCAACAATGCTTTGAAAAAGGTCTTTCTCCCGACCTTGCTTTATCGCCATCTTTTGGTAACGCTATATTTTTGACTAATTTTGAGGAAACAGTTCAGGAATCTACTCAATTACCTATTGATCCTGTTCTTGTCAACGTTGTCGTCTTTGTTAGTTCCTTAATCAACTTATTCCCTGAACATTTCAACAAAATCACTAGTTCTATGAGGGTTACAACTTTAACATCATTAGCTTATGCTGGTGTTCTTATTGACACAACTCTTCAACAGTGTAACGAATTTTACGTCACTAACAACAATCATCATGATTTACATGATATTCTTTTTGCTTCTGTTAATGACGTCAATTCTATACTTGCCTCTGTCTTCTCACCTCTCCAGGGTATGCCTAAAGTTTATCTGTGTGCGTTTCTGGGTGAGATTGAGACTTCAACTCCTTTACTAGATACTCTTGAAGTATTATGGTTGGGGTGTGAAAATAATGATTCCAAAGCATTTTATTCCTCTCAGGCATTATCCTCTCTTCTCTCAATTATTTATACTAGTCATGATGATGCTGCTACAGAACTTTTCAAAAAGATTTTGAACAAGTTTCAACGCAATTCTTTAGGATGTTTTGCAATTCTAAATTTACTGAAGCACAGTACTGTTATGGATTCATTTTCTTCATTGAGAAATAATCTCCTTGGACTACTTCTAACTACTCCATTCTCTGACTTACCACGTAATGGGATTAAACCTTTGGTGTTGTTTATTTCCAGTTTAGCTCTAAACGATAATACAAAAACGGAGTTGGCATTTTTCAAATTCATTAAATTTTTTGAAACCCTTTCAAGAAATTTATCAGATGATGAAATTTTCGAAGATACATTTACTCCTATTGTTACATTGGCTTCACAAATTTTTGCAAAAGTTGGTGAAATCTATTGTGATGATTTGATATCTTCAAATTGGGAAAGCATAGTAGAAATTTTTGAAAAAGGATTTGTATTATGCACTTTTGGATCACTGTTTGATAATATTCTTGCAACAAGTTTGTTTAATCTGCGAAACACATTGGAATCGTTAAGTAAAGATAGAGAGGGAGTTAGAATGGCCTTAGAATCACAGTCTCCTGGATTTTATGAATTAGCTGTAGAGTATTTGGCTAATGTTGAACCTGCAACTAATCACCTACAGGATTTCAAGTCACAAGCTATTTTGTTGCCTATGGAAGATGTTTCTGCAGAAGTGGAAATTGATACCGAACTTATGTATCGTCTTGTCGGCTTCGAGGATAAAGCATTGGGTATGCTTGGTTTACATTTGCTGAAAACTCATATTTCTAAAACACAAAAAGATAAATCAATTGCGTTTACTCTACTTAAACAACCTATTGATCCTGAAACAACTGATGTGGAAAGTTATTTGTTACCAGGGGAGTTGCTTTCTTTGGTTCTTGATTCACCTGCAGGTAAAAGTGAGGGACAAAAACGTCAATTTGCTTATACTTGGTATGCTATATTTTTGTATTTTGAGAATTCTGTTACATCTCTAAGAAGATTCCTTGGAACCCAGTTAAGCGAGGGAACATACATTACGACCTTGTTAGATTTTTGCGTTTCTGAAGTTTTATCTGGGTTAACAAAGGACACAGAGACTCACTGGAATATTGAACGTCTTGATCCTTTAGTAGATTTTAATAATGATCATGACATTGATCGCTGCATTTGGAACGTTTATTATGAAGCATCATCTAATGTTGGTAATCTCGTGAGAAATTGGTACCGTGACTTAAAGAAGCAAAACATCATTATTGCAGTTAACCAATTCACCGAAATAAATATCACACCTCTTCTTGTTGAAAAGAAACTCGACTCAATATCGTCTGCTATTTCGCAAGGCAATGTAGTAGACGACAATTTTGAAATCACAACTTCCAAATCCGAAAAGAGTGTCACTGCCAAGTATCTATTCGACAACATGACCATGACCGTAATGTGTCAATACCCCAAAAACTACCCCCTCTCCGACCTTTCCTTTGAACCAATTCAAATGATTGGCATCAACTCTAAACAATCAAGATCTTGGATTCTTGCTTCTGAGTTTGCCCTGCGTACAAATGGTGGTTCAATCCTAGATGCTCTTGATTTATTCAAGAAAAACGTTACTCTGCATTTTGAAGGAATTGAACCCTGTTCCATTTGCTATTCAATTGTTCATGAAGATTATACTTTACCATCAAAGACTTGTAGTACTTGTCATAATAAGTTTCACTCGCATTGTTTGAGTAGATGGTTCAAGACTTCAAACTCAACTGATTGTCCACTATGTCGTGCAAAGTTTTCTCATTAGTTTCATATCCACCTTTTCCATGGCTCCTAACTGCATGTATAAAAATATGTTGTTTTATATTTTGTATTTAATTATCAAGATATACGTAGAAATATACATTTTCTATATTTATTTAATCATTCTTTTATTATTATTACTGTTTATCTACATGATTAGTTGCAATTATATATTTGTGAAGCCTGTTGTCAGCCACTTTGTTATATTAATATTTGGTTGCAATCGTCAATACAGAAGAAAGAAAAAAAGAAAAAGACCATTAACTATGGTATCTAGTACAGAGATTACCATCTAAAGATAAATCACACACCTTATGACTTGGAGGTAGTACACGACTGTTTTTGATAGTTGTCGCGGTTTCTTAGCGTTCCATAGGTGCAATACAATTTAAAACGTAAACGCACAAGAATATTAATTAGCTCTAATACCAATATCTTTAAGTGCCACTCGATTTGTAAATGCTTCTAATCCAACAACTTAAGTTTATTTACAATCGTATCATTGAATGTGAAAAACATCTTCGTACTTTTTTTTTGAAGTTTTCTTGGAATTTATGAGATTGTAATTTTTTAATGACTATTTGATTACAAGATAAAAGTATTATTTTTCTATATAACGGATTACCTTGGAGGCAACTTGTTAATAAATAGTACATGTACCAAACAAGCAATTCGAAAAAATTTAGGTTAGATGCTGTTACAGTCGTTTTAAGTTTGAATC
The DNA here is from genome assembly GCA_030568955.1 of Geotrichum siamense (nom. inval.). Lineage (NCBI taxonomy): Eukaryota > Fungi > Ascomycota > Dipodascomycetes > Dipodascales > Dipodascaceae > Geotrichum > Geotrichum siamense (nom. inval.). Next base: position 53,774 of record JAJMJJ010000010.1, on the reverse strand, counting down.
GTCAAGGGACAGGTGAGAAAAAATTTGAAGAGTTGTCCTAATCATGTAGTCAAAAATAAAAATGGCAATATATAAATACCAAAAATAAAGCCTTTACAACCTATCATAAATTGTATCCATATCTGACATAAAGTGTTCCAAATTTGAGCATGGAATATGTATAATATGCTTATCAAACAACTGTATTTTTTGTTGGTAATATCCAACAAATGCATGTGGAGTATATAGGTGTACCAATATTTCATTTTACTTTATGTTTCTTTCAACTTGTTCATGACGTGTCTCCAACTATTAACGTCGAATAATGAAAGGTGGTGAAGTGAAAAACTTTCAATTGTGTTTAAATATCATTTTTTTTTGCTTGGATTTAAATATGAATTCAACGGGCCATCTCGCGCGATACCATCGCAGAGAATAAAAAAAAGGAATTCAAATGTCTAAAACTTGACGAAAATTATTTATCTTTGTGAAGAAGAGTCCTAAAAAACAGATTGAAAAATTAAATGTAGCATTGATAGGCAATAACAGGGGAATAGACATAAAATGAATTATATTTTCGAAAGAATGCGTTCACACAACACCAATTAACCATCATCCATATATCTCCAACTATGCAATCATTTAATAATCGTAAAATTCATTTTGATGCATATACCCCTTTTGCAAGAGACAATTCTGTTTAAATAAATACCTCCTTCCCAACTGAACGCGTCTAAATAGTTCCAATAAAATCACATCATTGATAGGGACCATTAACAAGCTGATCCTTTACCCAGAAAGCCCTCTAGTAGTGACTTCAATCGTTTCTTCCAAACCCATCTTTAAATCATCAGGCGTCTCACGGTCATTTAATGTTCTTCCTTTATAAGTGAAAACAACGGGTGGGGTCAGGATAAGTGCATTTCTATTTTTACACGTCCGGAATGCTTTACCAAGTGCTGTATGTCGGTGAATCATATAGACCTCTGAACGATCGCCCATATTAAAAGTCAATGAAACTTTCTCTTCTGAACGGGATGATGGCGGTTGTAAATTCATTGATGATGTTGTGTGTATGCAAGGTAGAGCAAATGTTAATGTGGAATTGACTTGTGAAAATAATGTGGAAAACAAATATAAAATTGCCAAATTAAGCTTTCAATTGTCCCAAACTTTTTATAAAGTTAAGTCCCGTGATTTATGTTTCATATCTAAAACCCTAACCATACAATTCAGTAGCACTTGAGACTTCATCAGCCTACTAAAAAGGATCACAACGATGGTGGATATAATAGCCAACATGGCGTACATGATTCAAAGGAAGGATAGTTCTAGTATAATAAAAATAAAAAGCTGTATGTGGTTTAAGAGAAGCTACCAATTTATTTTTTCCTCATATTAAAAAGATTGTTGAATTTTAAAGCAGTTGAAATTTGCAATGGTGACTACAAGAAGGGAAAGAGTTAAATATCATGGAACGTATGTAAAAATCTTTGTTTGTTATATAATCAGTTTGTATTTTGTATACCCAATCGATGCTACTGAATTAAAAAAATCATTAGCCTACAATTATGTTAAAGTTCATAAGTTCAATTTCGTCTCTGTAATTGTATCATCCAGAAAATATCGCTAATGTCATATGCTTCTCATCTATTTTTTTTAGATTTAAAAATAGGACATGTACATACCAATTTAGATACCTAGGTACGTACTCAACTATGTATTAAACCTATTAAATTTATTATTTTTGTTTTATTATAATTATATCAAGTTTCTCACTTAGGCATTGATTCTTGTATTATACAAGTCAGTTCGACCATTCACAAATGTAACATAAATCTATGTACATAGGCATGTATATAAACTGATTAAAATTTTATCGAATTTAAAACAAAATTATATATAATACTTAGAATGTAAAGCTCTATATATTTGTGTTAGTAGAATTCTGTTGCACTATGTGATAAAATATGTTCAAACCGGCAATAATAATAGTGGTAAAATTTGTTAATACGGTTACAAGAATTGGAGTTTAACTATTTTCCAGGAAGTACATACATACTTAGGTATACAGATAATACAATAAATTTGATCATGTAAAATAGAGATTTATTTAACAGGCCCACAGAAGAAGGTTTCGACTATTATTTTTTATAGGTTACTACCACATACCGCAATAGATACAGGTACCTACCTAGGTATGTACATTTGTGCATATTTTACTTGCCAAAAATTTTAACTATTGTCTTTTTCTCCATATTCCTTGGTAGATTCAGATGCTAAGACTACATGTATTAATTTGTCATAATATACCTAGTTTGAGTTACTTCTTAGTCAATAACTTGTGTTACATATTGTGGTAAACATATAGATAGTTGAATATGTATTTATTTAATTATTTTGAGTTCCCCATATTTGTCTACCTTTTTCCACGTAATTTCTTGTTACCATTTGTGAAAATTCAATTTTGGAAGATAGAAAATTGTAAAAGCCGCACAAAATCCTGGTTGCTTATGTCATCCTCCCAAATGAAATTTTCAAGTTTTTTTTTTTAACGTTTCTCTCCTGGGGCTTTTCTTTCTTCAGCAATTCAGGAACTTATATCCTGACGCGAATTCCCATAGCAACTGATATATTTTTTCTGATAACACCAGAGAGACTCAGAGTTTTTCTGATTCGAAGTTGATTAAGAAATATCATATATTTTTTTGATCTTTCCTGTTTTCTTTTGGATTACATGTTCTGTAAGTTTTCATCGAGCAATTTTACTGATATTCACCCAATACTAACAATTGCAGTATTGTCTGATATATTTTTCAAATCATTTTTATAACGGATCGACTTCATTAAGAGATTATTATTGTATGTACAATTTGTTTTGGCAGTTATTGATCCAACATTGCTAACCTAAATTAGATAATGGACGCTCCAATAACTTTTGATGCCACCGAGGCCCTCCGAATTTTTACCAAATTGACTGAACAGTTTGATACCTCAATTCCGCAATATTTGCCCGAGCTTGAGTCTGATTTGTCCAACTATAACAGCGTTATTTCCACTTTAGCATGTCTTTCTTTAGACGACAAGTTCATTGTTCCTACATTAGCTGCATATAAACCACTCTTTATTGATATCGTGGGCCGTTGGGTGTCTGATTCAACAATAGAAGAAAAATTTCAAAAGCAACTCGACTCTCCTCCACCTCCTTTTCCCGGATTCTACATTTTACTCGCACTTGCAAGAAATATCACCATTGTTCCTGATATCTCACCACTTGCAGAATATTTTTTAAACCACAGTGACATCATAAAATATTTTCATGAACATCCATCGGATTTTGGAAGCAGAGGAATACATGAAGTTCTCTTGGCTTTGACTCGGTTTGTGACTTTTAATTACGACACATATATTGCATTTATAGATCCCACCTTTTTAAAAAGTCTACTAAGTCACGAATGGCCATCCGTCAAGTATCTTTCCATCCGTCTTTTGTCTTTCTATCTTAAATCATCTGATAATGTTGAAAAACAGTTGATAGAGAAGCATTTTGGCTCCGATATCCCAATTTATGGTCCATTTGAACGAGTCCTCCAATGTGACTATTTTTTCCTACCATTATTAGAAGCTAAAAGAATATCTTCTTCCCTAAATACCATCAACACTCACTCATATGAAGCTGATCAATCGCTCGATATAAAGCAAATCCACCTTTCCCCAGTAGTAACAAATTTATCGGGTGTCATAATTCCTAGATTAATTGCCTCCTCCGAGACTAAAACAAATTTCGTTGCTACTAAAAGTGCTGTCAGAAGTTTGAAGTTTATATCTCAATCACTTAAATCGTCAAAACCGATACTTTTGATTGGGACAGGAGGCTCAGGTAAGACATTTTATATCGATCAAGCCGCAAAGCACATGGGTCGCTACGATGATATGGTAAAAATTCATTTAGGTGATCAATCTGATGTAAAAATTTTGGTTGGTACTTACTCAACTGGAAACGATTTGGGATCTTTTGAATGGCGACCTGGTATTCTGACTGTTGCAGTGCGTGAAGGACGTTGGGTTATGATTGAAGATATTGATAAAGCACCCACAGAAATTTTATCTGTTCTCCTACCCCTTTTAGAGAAAAGGGAATTATTAATTCCTTCAAGAGGTGAAACCATCAAAGCTGCTCCAGGATTCCAATTAATTTCTACTATTCGTACTTCATATTCTAGAAATGGTTCTATTATTGTACCTGATATTATTGGAAAGAGACTTTGGAGTCATATCCATGTCGAAAATCCTTCTTCGGACGAACTTAGAAATATTATCAGTCAACGCTTTCCACTCATTTCTAACCATTCTGACAAGTTCGTCAATACTTACAATTCTGCATGTTCTATTTATTCAGATCCCAAGTTTATGTCTTTGAACAAATCTGGATCTAATCGTCAAATATCTTCCAGAGATCTGATCAAATGGGCACATCGTGCCAATTCCATGATTACTCAAAGAGGAATTACGTCTCCTTCTCAACCTCTTGAAACAGAGGTTTACGATCATATATTTGCGGAGGCAGTTGATTGTTTTACTGGTTTCATTCCAACTTTTGCCGCGAGGAAGTATCTTGTTAATAAAATTGGCGAATGCTTGGACATCCCTTCTCATCAAGTTGCATTATTTCTAGAAAAGCATATTCCATCATTTGCAGAGACTGATAGTAGTGTGATTATTGGTCGCGTACAGGTGAAGAAAAGTAATGTTATGAACAAATCTAAATCAAGACAAGCTGCTGCTCAGAAGAGTAAATTTGCTAACACAAATCATTCTTTAAGATTGCTTGAACAGATTGGTGTTTCAGTGTCCATGAAGGATCCTACTCTTCTTGTTGGTGAAACTGGTACTGGTAAAACTACAATTGTTCAATATCTTGCAAGTTTACTTAATAAGAATATTACCGTCATCAATGTTTCGCAACAAACTGAATCGGGTGATCTGCTTGGTGGATATAAGCCAATAGATACAAAAATGATTGCTTTGCCTTTAAAGGAAGAATTCGACTCTCTATTTGAATCTACATTTTCTGCTAAGAAAAATGAGAAGTTCTCTCTAATGCTTGCCAAGTGTTTTGCTAAGAATAAATGGAGTCATACTATCAAGCTTTGGCGTGAAGCAGTTAAGATGGCTAACAACTCTTTGAATGTCGATCAAGATGAATGCCCAAAGAAGAAAAGAAAGACTACCAATACCATCCTTATTTCCCAATGGAAAGAATTTGAAGAAAAACTTTCAAATTTTGAGATCCAATCCAAACAGACTGAAAAATCTTTTTTTTTCTCATTTGTTGAAGGATCTCTTGTTCAAGCAGTAAGACGAGGTGACTGGGTTTTGTTAGATGAAATCAATTTGGCATCTCCCGACACACTTGAAAGTATTGCTGACCTATTGGTGGAAAATCCTTCAATCACTCTTTCTGAAAAGGGTGATGCCGATTCAATCAAGGCACATCCTGATTTCAGGCTTTTTGCTTGTATGAATCCTGCAACGGATATTGGAAAGCGTGATCTTCCTGCAGGACTTAGATCTCGATTTACTGAGCTTTATGTCCAATCTCCTGATTCTGATATTGCTGATTTGCTTTCCATTATTGATAAATATATTGGAAAACTTTCAATTGGTGATGAATGGGTTGGTAATGATGTCGCACAACTATACCTTGAAGCAAAGACTCTTGCCGAAACCAATAAAATAGTAGATGGTGCTAATCAGAAGCCTCATTTTTCAATTCGTACACTCTCTAGAACTTTATACTATGTTTCTACCATTGCCTCTGTGTATGGACTTCGTCGCTCGTTATATGAAGGATTTTCAATGAGTTTTTTGACTTTGCTGGATAAAAATTCCGAAAAGATCCTCCATCCTCTTATTGAGAAACACACTCTTGGACGACTGAAAAACCCCAAATCTATTATGTCTAGGATTCCTCCACCACCTCAGGATCATAATGATTATATTCAGTTCCAACATTATTGGCTTCGTACAGGACCGTTAGAGTCTCAAGAGCAACCTAATTATATTATTACTCCTTACGTTCAAAAGAATCTTCTCAATCTTATTCGTGCTTCTGCTGGCGGTAAATTTCCAATTCTTATTCAAGGACCAACTTCTAGTGGTAAAACCAGTATGATCAATTTCTTAGCAAACAAGACAGGTCACAAATTTGTTCGTATTAATAATCATGAGCACACTGATTTACAGGAATACTTAGGCTCCTATGTATCCGATAATCAAGGTCGCTTGTCATTCCAGGAGGGTGTATTAGTTGAAGCCGTGAGAAAGGGCTATTGGATTGTATTGGATGAACTTAATTTAGCTCCTACAGATGTTTTAGAGGCCCTTAATCGTCTTCTTGACGATAATCGTGAGTTATTCATTCCTGAGACTCAGGAGATTGTTCGTCCCCACCCAGATTTTATGCTTTTTGCAACCCAGAATCCTCCAGGACTTTATGGTGGACGTAAACTTCTTTCCCGTGCTTTCAGAAATAGATTTTTGGAACTTCATTTTGATGACATTCCTGAAGATGAGCTTGAAATTATTTTACGGGATAGATGTAAAATTGCTCCAAGCTATAGTAAGAAAATTGTTGAGGTTTACAAACAACTCTCTATTCAAAGACAATCCACCCGAGTGTTTGAACAGAAGAATAGTTTTGCTACTCTTCGTGATCTTTTTAGATGGGCTACTCGTGAAGCTATTGGTTATGAACAATTGGCTGCCAATGGATATATGCTTCTAGGAGAACGTGTCAGAAAGAAAGAAGAACGTGTTTTGGTGAAACAAGTTATCGAGAAAGTTATGAAAGTTAAACTTGATATCAACAGTCTTTATAGCTCTCTCGAGCCTACTGAAGTTATTAATTCTTCTAGCGATGTTGTTTGGACTAAAGGTATGAAGAAGTTAGCTGTTCTAGTTTCGGAAGCCGTCAAAAACAATGAACCTGTTCTTCTTGTTGGTGAAACTGGTTGTGGTAAAACTACGATTTGTCAAGTGCTTGCTGATGCTGTTTCGAAACCTCTCCATATAGTTAATGCTCATCAAAATACGGAAACTGGAGATATTATTGGTGCACAACGTCCAGTGCGAAACAGATCGGAAAATCTTCAAAAGTTGATGGATATTTTAAAGAGTGTGGTTGATGCCAATGAAAATGATCTCGACGTTCTGATAGCTAAGTACAAGGATATGGATAAATTTGATCTTGATCCTTCAATAGTTGAAGAAATTTCTAATATTGAAACACGACTCAAAGTTATGTTTGAATGGTGTGATGGTAGTTTAATTCAAGCTCTAAGAAATGGCGATTTCTTTTTATTGGATGAAATATCTCTGGCTGATGATTCTGTTCTTGAAAGATTGAACTCTGTTCTTGAACCTGAACGCACATTACTGCTTGCTGAAAAAGGTTCATTGGATGTATTAATAACTGCTGCTCCGGGATTCCAATTTTTTGCCACTATGAATCCAGGTGGTGACTATGGTAAAAAAGAACTTTCCCCAGCTTTGAGAAATCGGTTTACTGAAATATGGGTTCCTTCAATGGAAGACATGGAAGACGTTGAACAGATTGTATCTTCTAAGTTGCCCTCTGAATTGAAATCATATGCAGGTATTATGGTTAATTTTGCAGAGTGGTTTGGGAAGCAGTATGGAGCTGGTGATGTTTCGTCTGGTGTAATTTCACTTCGTGATATACTTGCTTGGATTAATTTCATCAAGTCTACTTATTCTTCAATTGGTGTGGATCTAAGTTTATTACATGGTGCATGTATGGTTTTTATCGATTCAGTTGGTACTAATGCATCTGCTGCTTTAGCTGAGACTCCTGAACTTCTCAAAAAGAAAAAGGAAGGAGCCGTTCTTAAACTCTCGAAACTACTGAAAAAAGATATGTTACCTGAATATATCGAACGCTATTCTGTTCACGTTGACAATGAGAAACTGTCTGTTGGTCCGTTCTGTGTTACTAGGAAATCTCTTACGTCGGATCCTTCCTTCAATTTACAAGCTCCAACGACTGCTATGAACACGTTAAGAGTTATTCGTGGTATGCAGGTGAAGAAACCAATCCTTTTAGAAGGTAGTCCAGGTGTTGGAAAAACTAGTTTGATTTCGGCTATTGCTAGCGTCACTGGAAATCCACTCACCAGAATAAATTTATGTGAGCAAACTGATTTGATTGATCTGTTTGGTTCAGATTCCCCTGCTGAAGGAGGTGGGGCGAACCAGTTTGTTTGGAGAGATGCGCCTTTCTTACGTGCAATGCAGCAAGGAGAGTGGGTTCTGCTAGACGAAATGAACTTGGCTAGTCAGTCCGTACTAGAAGGTCTTAATGCATGTTTGGATCATCGTGGTGAAACTTATATTCCAGAATTAGATAAAACTTTTAAGTGTCATCCTAACTTTACCGTTTTTGCTGCACAAAATCCTCACTATCAAGGTGGTGGTAGAACTGGTTTGCCTAAATCTTTTGTTAATCGTTTCACGGTAGTTTATGTTGACGTTTTATCTACTGATGATTTGAGAATGATTTCTGAATATTTGTTCCCTCAAATTTCCAAGGATATTGTTGAAAAACTGATACACTTTGTTCTTGATTTAGACAATGAGGTTGCTGTTAAGCGTTCATTTGGTCATCTGGGTAGTCCATTTGAGTTTAATCTTCGTGATACCATGAGATGGCTTGGTCTTCTCAATGAATCAGCATTCTTGAATGCTGGATATGGCCCAGAGGAATTTTTGAACATTTTAGTAAAAGATAGATTTAGATCTAAAACTGATCGTGAGGGTGTAGACAAACTCTTCACAAAACATTTTGGATCAATAAATCAACGTTCTATCTACAAGCAACTTGATAGTCTTTTCATACAAGCTGGTCACTCTGTAATCGAACGTAAATCTTTGACTGGGCCTATTTACAACGATCTGAGATCTCTTCAGTGTAATACATATGCTCTTGAAACTGCTATTAGTTGTTTGATTCATAGTTGGCCGTTGATTGTCATTGGTCCTTCTAACTCAGGAAAAACTAGTATTATACGTTTCCTTGCTCAAACAGTTGGTGCTGAACTTCATGAATTTGCTATGAACGGTGACATCGATAGTATGGATCTTCTTGGTGGTTTCGATCAGGTAAATTATCATCAAAAGATATCTGTTGTCTTAGAGGAAATTAAATCCAGATGTATTCTTGTTGCAACTAATAATATTTCAGATAGTTCTTCAGAATCTTACTCAGTTGCTCTTGAAATATTGCATACAATTAATACTATGGAAATTTCCTTTCAAAGTCTTCAGTTTCTTTGCAATCAGTTGAGTATGATACAATCCAATGACTTTACCTCATGGAGGTCCCGTCTGGAGTTCCTCGCTGAGAAACTTTCAGAACATAGTCAGGCTAAGTTTGAATGGTTTGACGGTACTCTTTTAAAAGCAGTTGAAGAAGGTCATTGGCTAGTTTTAGACAATGCAAATCTGTGTAGTCCATCTGTTCTAGATCGACTTAATTCTTTATTGGAACCAAACGGATGTCTAATTGTCAATGAATGTTCAAATAGTCAAGGTGAACCTCGTATGGTCAAGCCTCACGAAAACTTCCGTCTTTTTATGACTATGGATCCTAGATATGGGGAACTTTCTAGAGCTATGCGAAATCGTGGTGTTGAAATATTCTTGGATGATTTATCTGCTCGAGCTACAATTTTTGATAAAAAATTGTTAAATCATTCTACTGAAATGTCCAATCACTTAGTTTCTGAGTTTGTACCTTCTAAGGATGCCGCAATTCAATTCTTTTCTTTACTTGAAGACAGCAATATTGCTAGTTTGGACCTTATAGATAATTATGTTATTTTGTCACAGTTCAACTTTATTCCTCAAAATCTTATACCGTTGGCTCAGAGATGGTCATCAAATATACAGAAGTTCAGTATTTATGATTTTACGGAAAAGAAGAGGGCATCATTGTTGGTTGAATTTGTTTCTACTATTGATTCTTCTCCCTTGAAGGTTTCAATCAGAGAGCTCGGAAACATTGCCACATCTACTTATAATCTATCATCTTCTCTAGTGAACTCTGGAACTCTAAATCCTCTTATTAACACTTTTTTCTCTCATCATATGGAAATATCTGGTGCAGGTCTTTTGCCTGGAGACATTGCAATGGTTATTTTAGCTGTGCCATTCCTTCAAAGAACAGCTGATATTATTGATGCTGCATGTCAAAATGCAAAAACCTCTAAGCCTAGTTCTCTTACCTATTTGGAAAGATCTGCTGCTATCCACGTTGGTAAAATTTTAAAAGTTCCTACTAGAATTGATGTTTTCAAGATTATTCATTCAGTCCTTCAGTTCTGTAATATAATCTTAAAAGAAATCTTTAGTGGTAAATTCTCAGATGTTTTGACGGATTTGACCGCTTTGATAGAACTTGAACAAATAACTGATGATATGATCTTGTTAGTCACTAGTTCCACTACAGATGAAAGTCAACTTCATACCTATAGGGATATTTTTGATGAATGGATATCGGACAATAAATCTTCTCATTTGTTTTCGACTGGTTTATCGAACCTCAGTTCTTCAATTTCTGAGTTTGGATCTCAATTGGTTCTTACCTCTGGTATGTCAATGCAAATTATTTGGCAGGAAAATAAACTAAAAATCCCATCAACTAAAGTCGCATGGGACCGTTTGGAACGCATATCTTCGATTTCAAAGAAATTTGATGAAGTTTCTTCCAAATTGTTTGTTGATTCTGTTGAAGCCATTTCAGCATTAAGAACTATGATTTTGCAAACTATGACAGATACTTTGTCTTACGAAAGTACTGATGATGCCCTAGATGCAGCAATAACTGCGCTAGAAAGTGGTATTGATACACTACAACAAACGACTCTCACCTTTTCTACTGAGAGAAAACATTACTTTAAAGATGGTTTCAAAATGCTTTTCAATGTTATCGAAGCTTCCTCTTGTCTTAATTATTCTCACCCTTCAGATGTTGTCAAAGAACTGTCTTCTTTGGCTTACTTTTCTAAAGTTTCCACTTTTCAACTAAAAAAATTACAAAATGAAACAACCAGTAAGTTAATTTTTAATATCATGATTATTCTAGGAAAACATCTAACTTTGACATCAGGCATTCCATATTATTCTGTATTTGATTCTTTATGGGAGCTTGACGGAAATGACTATTATTCTTACGTTGATGATATTATGAACAACAATTTATTATTCAAGTTGCTTAGATACAAGTGAGTCCAATATTTTATTTGTTCCAGTGAAAATTTTACTAATATTTAAATAGCTTTGAAATGTCACAAGTCGAATCCCAGGACCACAATCAAGCCTTAACAGATCTGCACATCCTGTTAGAAAAAACTATGAAACACTCTCCTCAAGTCACATTTGACAAACTTGATATTATGAAAAAACTCCTTTTAAATCGAATTCTTTTCATTCTTACGATCCATAAAATACCTGTCAAAATGAACCAACTTATCCCTTCAGGCGTAACTTCATCTTTTATTTCTGAGTTGAGTACAACTGTTCGTGAGAGTGGTACATATTTAACCGAAATATTTGATACATATTTGGGTCCGGCTTTGGAAATCTTGAATTCTAATGATGCACTATCTGTTGGTAAGGCTTGGCTTATTGCTTCTATGGGATTTATGATTTTGTATATTCCTAATTTACCTTTCGATCCTGCCATTAGACAACATGTCGAGTACGATCGAGCACGAACTCTTGAATTACATTATAATAACATGAAAAATTCTTGGAGTTGTATAAAAAACATATTTCTTGGTGTTCACAATGATAGCTTGGATAGTATTTGGGAAGATAGACTTCCCAAATTGCAAGATATTATTGTACCCTCAATTTATCGTCCAAAAATTTCTAAGATTAGTTTAATTCATGAAGAATGGTCAAGTTTGATTTCTTCATCTATTGGAGAAGAAATTATTAAGCCTCTAGTTTTCTCCAATTCATTATCTGAATCTCAGCTTGCACAGATTAAAATCATCCAGCGCAACACAACACAGTTTATTCAGAGAAGTGAGTATAATAACAATTACTATTCAGACATCACTCTCACTTTCCATGGAATTATTTACGGTATTAAACTGGGTCTTGATCTTGTTACTCTTCAGTCTGTTCCCGAAGGTATCTCTGCTTATTTCCTGGCCAATCCGATCTACCTTTCTCAAAGTGAGAAGTTACATCGCGCTTTTCTTGCCTATAAAGATACTATCAAATCTCTTCCCACCAAAATTTCTGAAAAGATTTTACTTGTTCTTCTTGGATCTGCTGATCTCATTGCAAAAACTGAAGGACAAAGTTCTCCGGAACTTGATGAGATTACCAGTTTTGCTTTCCAAACGTTCTACTACAAGTGGTCTCTACAAAGAATTAGAAGTGAGAACGAGGCAGCCAGCAAGACAACGATTTTTAAAGATACGTCGGAAGAGGATGCTGAAAAGGATTTCATGAGAATGTTTCCTGATTATGATCAAGTTGTCGATATTGATGATGAAGATACAAAACCGGATGAGGATTACTCTTCACTTATGAATTTGTATCTTAATATTTACAGCAATGAATCTTCTTCGTCACTATTCCAGCTTACATCGGTTGGAATTGAATCATTCCAGGCATTTTCTAAGGATTATCCTGAGAAGTTCATTACTCAAGAAGTTTCGACGATTTTCTCTTCAATTATTTCTTCCCTTTCAAACGCTCTAACTGGTCAATCACTCGGGAATTCTGAGGTATTTGATTTCTACCATCAATCTAAGCCTGACGAAACTGTTCGGGTTACTAAGTTGATTGTACGAGTCAGGTCCCGAATTTCAAAATTCTTGGAATCATGGCCTGAACATGCCTCTCTTCAAAATATTTCAGCAGCTTGTGACGATATCTTGTCTTACCCGATGTCTACTCCTGTTGCAAAATATCTTCAGAAGATTGAACAACTCTATGCTTTCCTGGATGAATGGGAAAGATTCACAAGTCGTGACTATACTGTAAAGCCGTTGTTTAATGAAATGACCGAGCTGATTGTATCCTGGAGAAGATTAGAATTATCAAGTTGGCCCAAACTTTTTGAAGTCCAAGAACAGGCTCTTGAAAAAGAGTTGGGTAGATGGTGGTTCTATTTATTTGAAAATCTTATCGAAGTTCCTTGTAGAAATACTGAAGAATCTGAAGATTCCAATCAAGCAACTTTGGTTCAAACCTTGACACTTTTCATCTCGAAATCTTCCTATGGACAATATTCTACCAGAATGAAATTGTTACGCGCATTTGCCAAACATACTCATGATTTAGGATCATTGTTCCCTGCAATGCTTCAAGTATCTGAGTGTATTTCCAATGTTTCAAACTACTATTCTCAGTATAGTTCTCAAATTTCTAATCATATTGCTACAGGGAAGAAAGCATTGCAAAAAGACATCAACGATGTAATTCTTTTGGCAAGTTGGAAGGACACCAATATTGATGCTCTTCGTGAAAGTGCTAAGCGTTCTCATGCTAAGCTTTATAGAATTTTGAAGAAATATAGGACATTAATTGGTGAGTCAATTGAATCTGTGGTGAATGCTGGTATGGAATCTTTGCCTGAAACTGCAACTTGTTCCTCGGGTTTTGTTAGTCTTCCTGAGTCTAAACCTGTCGACCAATACATTTCTCGAATTGAGAACCTCACTATTTGGAAGGCCAGACCATCACGTTTAATAAATATTGAAGGTACAGTAAAACTGCTGCGTAATTATCTTGATGCCATCAAAGAGGACACCGTACCGTCTATTGAGGTGTTCGCTAAAGATCTTCTTACTGATATGGAACGTTTGAAAAAGGAGACACCCATTAATCTCACAGAGGAAAACAAGAGCATTGTATCTAATCTGAAAAATGAAAAGTCTAAACTATTGACGGATACTTTGAAGGAATTAAGACGTGGTGGTTTGAAAGCTAATATTCGTGCTGATGTTAAAGAAAAACTTCTTCTTGTAACAGGCATTATGGCTAATACTCCTTCTTTAGTTGGAAAACCGATAGGCGTTGGTGACAAATTCTTTTATCGTATTCTTGACCTGCTCCCAAGACTAAGAGTAGCTGTCTCTGAAAGTTCCTCTGATACTCCTGCCTCTGATCTCCTTCGAGGCCTTGCAATGTCGGAAAATCTTCTATTTTCTCTAGTTACTCATCGTGAAGTGTTGGATAAAGTAATGGAAAATAATGAATGTGTCAAGAACTTGCTCTTCGTTGTCAATTCTCTGACTGATCGTTTTGATGTATCTGATGAAATTCTAGCTGTTACTGACTACACTATTGTTTATCATACAAATAACACTGTTTCTTGGATTTCTAAAATCATGAGGTTTGCAATTAAGAGTTGTCAGGAACAAAGTTCACTTGGAAAATTTTCTTACAGTGGGGAGACTTCTATTTTCATTGATACTGAATCTCGCTTCCGTGATTTGGCAATTAGATTTGCTAGTTATAAGTCTCTAAAGGATATTTCCGTTATTACTAAGTCTCTTAATGATCTTATTCATACTGTTAGAACTGAGTTGGGAACTTTGTTGAATGATCTGTCTGCATGGCAAATTAAATATCCTTTACTTGCGAATGTTGGTGAAATGGTTGGTACATGGATAAATGACAGACTTTCACTCTTTTTTGAAATACCAAAATGCAAAAGTTCTTCTGAATATACTCTGGAAGATCTTGATCAAATATTGCGTGAAATATCTGATTGTACTCTAGTTCTTGTTCAGAAAGTTCGTGAATTAATGACTGAAAGTATATCTCAAGACACTGATGGTTGGTTAAGTCTTTCTCAAGGCCGACATGTTAGTTTCTGTCGTAATTTACGCCATCAACGATTTATTGAAAAAATTGGTAAGGCTATATCTATTGTTAAATCCTTGTCTTCTACTGGTGATAAAGAAACATACGAAGTGTCTCTCAGTCTATTAGGTAGCACAATTCCATTTATCCATGAGTATTACTCTCTTTGTTGTGTTGTTGAAACCAGAATGACTGATAATTATAATTCATCTAACAAGGGTGGTTTCCTTCTAATGAGCGCATTACACGAGCTTGCTAAAAACGGATTCTGTAGTCCTGAAGAAGAACAATCGAGTCAAGACGATTCGGGTGCTACCAAGGATGGTACCGGTCTTGGTGATGGCTCTGGTGCTCAGAATAATTCTAATGATGTTGAAGATGACGAGGATTTGTCTGAACATGCTCAAAAGGATAATGAAGACCAAAATAACGATGAGAAAAATGACGATGAAGATAATGCAGTCGATATTGAAGGAGAAATGGGTGGTGGTAATTTGGAAGATGCATCTGATCAAGAGAAGAGTGATGAAGATGACGAAGACGACCAGGACGAATTAGATGAAGAAGTTGGTGATGTTGATGATTTGGATCCTAATACGGTAGATGAAAAGATGTGGGATGAAAAGGGAGAAGATAAGGATAAAGAAAAGAAATCTGACGATATTCCAGAAGGTGCCAATGGAGAAGATATGGAAGCAAAAGAAGATGAGAAGGAAGATAAAGATGGAAAAGATCCAAAGGAATCAGAAGAAGGCCAGAATGAAGAAGATGAAAAGGCGGAAGAGGAAGATGATACTGCTGAACAAGAGGATGACGTGAAACAGCAAGAAAAGGATGATCTTGAATCTCAGGTACCAGAAACGGATACTTTAGAATTGCCAGAAAACATGGATCTGGATGGTGAAGATGAAGAACAGACGAATGATAATGAAGATGCAGGTGAAGAAGAAGATGATGACATGCCTGATGTTGATGAAGATTTTGAGGGTGGTGAAAATGACGACAATTTCAAGGATGATGTGAAAGGTTTGGATGATATGGAAATTGATAATGAGGGCAATGACGATGAGGAAAGTGAAGGTAAAGACGATGAAGAGAATGAGGAAGTTGATTCCGATGCTATGGAAATAGATACCGAAAATAATGAGCCGGAAGGTGACGCACCCAATGAAGTTCCAGATGAAGAACCAGCTCAAGTTAATCCGGAAAACGGTGACGATAATATTGAAACTTATCCCGAAGCAGAAAATGATATGAAGTTTGACACAGAAGGATTGCATGGGCCAGACCAAGCTCAAGATGATGTCCCTGATGATGGCGACAATGCTGTTACTCAAGATGCTTCCACGAATCAAGGTGAAGGTGAAGAACAAGGTGCAGAAAAAGAACAGAAAAATCTTGAGAATTCTGGAGGTCAAAGTTCTGCTAACCCTGAAGAGTCTCAAGAGAAAGAAGAAATTGAATCTACTGAAGATAAAGCACGGAAGGATGTAGAGGAATCTATGAAGCAACTAGGTGATGCATTAAAAGAATTTTACAAGCGCAAGCAGGAAATCAAAGAATCATCTGAAAGAGATGATAATGCTGACCAAAGTGCCAATGAACGTCCTGACGAGTTTGAACATAAAGATAATGCCGATTCTTCTGCTCAAGATACTCAAGCATTTGGAGCCGCTTCGCAAGATCAAGTCCAAAAGATTGATGATTCTATGGCA
Organism: Geotrichum siamense (nom. inval.); assembly: GCA_030568955.1. Taxonomy (NCBI): domain Eukaryota; kingdom Fungi; phylum Ascomycota; class Dipodascomycetes; order Dipodascales; family Dipodascaceae; genus Geotrichum; species Geotrichum siamense (nom. inval.). Next base: position 37,170 of record JAJMJJ010000010.1, on the reverse strand, counting down.
ATTGAAGAAGAAGAAGAAGAAGTTCAAAATATGGATGACTCTGAGGCCAAGGAGGTAAATGAAACTGATGTCATGGAGACTGATGAGAATCAGCCTCCATCTGGTCAGGAGACTAGTGACCATCCTTATTCTGCAAGCTCAATTGTTGGTGAACGACAAAAGGAGGAAGTGGTTGGTGAATCATTGGCCGGTGAATTAATAGATTCTGTTGAAGCTGATGTCGAAGAATTGTCCATCGATGATGATATGGAAGTTGCTGAAGTTGGATTTGAGCAAGCTAGGTCATTAGAAGAATCTCGAGAAATTTGGAGACACAATGAATCTATTACACAAGAATCAGCTATGACTCTCTGCGAACAATTAAGACTTATTTTGGAACCTACTCAAGCTACTAAATTACGTGGTGACTTCAAAACTGGTAAACGATTGAATATGAAGCGAATTATCCCTTACATAGCCAGTCAATTTAAGAAGGATAAGATTTGGATGCGTCGTACTAAACCCAGCAAACGTCAATATCAAGTGATGATTGCAGTTGATGATTCCAAGTCAATGTCCGAATCTCAATCTGTGAAGTTGGCATTCCAATCAATTGCTCTTATTTCTAAAGCTCTTACCCAACTTGAAGCTGGACAATTATCTATTGCACGTTTTGGTGAAACTACTCAACTTGTTCATCCGTTTGAAAAACCATTTTCTTCTGAATCTGGAGTTCATGCTCTTCAATGGTTTGGATTTAAACAGGAACGCACTGATGTTAAAGCTCTTGTTGAAAAGTCTATCAAATTATTTGAAGAAGCAGAAATCAATAGCTCAGCATCTAACGCGGGAGATTTATGGAGACTAGAAATCATTATATCTGATGGTATCTGTGAAGACCATGAAAACCTTAAACGTCTTGTTAGAAGAGCTCGTGAAGAACGTATTATGATGGTATTTGTTATTGTTGATGGCCTGAACAATCAAGATTCTATTCTCGATCTTAAGGAAGCCGGGTATGCCACAGATGAAGCTGGTAATATGACATTGAAGGTTGAGAGATATCTTGATCATTTCCCGTTTGATTTCTATGTTATTGTTAAGGATGTTCGTGATCTTCCTAACGTTTTGTCATTGGTCTTGAGACAATTCTTCGCTGAAGTTGCAGAAATTTCTGGTTAAGAAGTTTTAGGATTTGTAATTTTATAATGTTTTTCTTATTTTTTTTGTTTGTTTATATAGATTTTTGTTTTGTTAAGTTATTTGATATATTAAAATTTGTTGTTTGTAATATTACATTTTTATTTTATTTTATTTTATTTCGTATTTTCCTGAGTATTTGCGTGTGTTTTAAGATGTAAAGATACTTAACCTGAAATGGGAATGTTGTGAAATGAAAAAAAGTGTTTTGCCCTGTTGTTGATCCAAATAGGGCATTTCCGACAGCAGTATGTTCTCTCTATGTGTAGTCTATAAAGCTATGGGAATACCCGAAGCTTCTACTGCTTGGAAGTAGGGAAGATAGACAAGGCTTTGAAATTTCGATGTTTCGACATGATGTATCAACATGATATCTACAACAATAAACATAGGATCAGTACAATTTTGTTCGGAATAATTTCTCCGAGCGATCGAATAGCATCATTACACAGAAGATGAGACAGCCAGTTTCATAGAAACAAGAAAAGATTAACAACGTAGTAAATCGATGCAAAAACTCAGATTTGTTGGAGAAATTCATTGAAAGAACTGAACTACGTGGCAATTGACCGGTGCATGAAATTATTATGTGAAGTGACCAGATGTTCAGAGTTTCTACGTGGATTTTTGTTTTTAAGCCGTGCAGATGTTTCAATTTGAAGAAAAGTCAAAGAAATTAACTTTTTTTATTTTTCTCTTTTACCGAAGATTGAAATATTTCGTCGTGTTCTTTCATTTTTTTTCTTTCTTCCCATTTCTCACTTCTCACTTTCATCACGGACTCAGAAGATTCAATATATCACGATGTCCATTCGAGGAACTAGCAGATTTCATTCAATGCCCATCTCAGTGGGTGGTAGAAACAACGACTACACCTTACCCATCGGCACACCTGACACGGATTATACCGGCAACCAGCGATACAATTTAAACAATTTTTTCAACAGTTCAGATGATGATGATTCATTACTCAAAAAATTCCATGCCTATTCAGAGAAACTGGACGCCTTTTTGGGTAGAGTAGGAGCTCCTGTTCAACCGTACATTCCTATCCTAGGCAGAACATTAATCGTGGCTACATTTTTTGAAGATGGGTTTCGTATTTACTCACAATGGTCTGATCAAGTGTCGTATATTTGGTCATTCCGTGGATTACCTAAGTTTTTGACCGTTATTTATTTGGCACTTAACATTGTGTTAATGTATGCAGGATCGTTCTCAGTCATTACCCATAAAAAATTAATTATTGGTGTGGGATCATTATTGTTTGTTGTTGTCTCGCAAGCAATTGTCTATGGACTTATCTTTAACTTTTCATTCTTTGTGAGAAATTTGTCGGTTATTGGTGGTTTGTTAATGGTACTTTCACATGCTTTTGTCAATGACAGAAGATCACTCTCGATGCCTGGCTTGCCTGTCTTAGAAGATAAAGACAACAGCAAGTACTTTCAACTCGCGGGTCGTGTTTTAATGATTCTATTATTTCTTGCATATGCAGTGAATGAACGCTTCACTATTCTTAACAGTATTAACATTGTTATCGGGTTGATAGCTTGCATTTTGGTAGCCATCGGATTCAAAGCTCGCCTTTCCGCTGCTATTTTAATTTTGATCTTACTCTACCGTAATATCACTGCTAACCAGTACTGGAATTTTGAACGCAGTAACCCGGTACATGACTTTTTACGTTACGAACATTTCCAGATTCTTAGTATTATTGGCGGGTTATTGTTGGTGGTGAATAGTGGTGCTGGTGCTTTAAGTATAGATGAAAAGAAAAAGATTTATTAAAGTATAGTATCATTATATTCTTAATATAAAAATAATAATTTGATTCTTCATTTTTTTTTGTTTTACCCTGTATTTTTGTGAAATGTATATACTCTGGATATGAAAAGTTGAGATATATAATGGAGACATGGCGGGGCCATGGGAAAAACTTGAAACTATATGTACCGCGGTAGGTATGATATAGTAAGGATGTTAGCGCAGGACATTGTAATGTAATGTACTACGGACCAAGTCCGATGAATACAATTCAAAGAATCGTATGTAGTTAAATATTAAATAATTTAATATATTCTACTACTTCGTGCTACGTACGATTAAGACAATTTATAATCATTTGTATGCTATAAAATATAATACAATACGATCTAATATTATTATATGTAGATAATACTAAACTATTAAATACAATATAATACTAAACAATACTATAGCTGGAAAATGCCGAAATAAATGTGCTCTATGCCAAGTTCGAACCAGGAACTCAGATTTGGCACACCCGACCGGCAGGAAATTGGAAGTTGAAACCTGCGCGCAATACCACTGCACAATACAGCAGTATATGACATATCAGGTATTAATTATATCTTATTCATTTTCCATACACTAAACTTATGATGAAACAAATGATTGTAGAATTAGACCTTTGATTTCGCCATACCCAAATTGATGAAAAAAAAAATGTCGTGGAAATATTTTTTTTCTAATGTCCCAATGAAATTCAAGTACTAACCCTCATGTGTTAAGTATTTTGTCTTATTTATCTATCAATGGGTTGTCCACAGTCACATATGTGAGTATGCACCTTACATCAGAATATAGACGCAATGATTTTTTTTGTTAAAGCTCTCGTGAATTAAATATTTCTTCTGCAGATTAGATATAGAAACGTACATAGATTTGTTTATTGACTGTGGCTTTACATCCAACACATTTAGAATAAAAATTCAAATTTTTCATTCAAACTCTATTCCACTCTATTTGTTTATATACAACTTATGTTCATATAATACGTTAAAAGCATTCTATAGTTTCTTTCTCATTCTGTTCGTGATTGTTTTCGAGGTCTCAATAAGACTGTTCTACCATCCTTCGTTACTTCATTTCTTTATCTAATAACGAAACCACCATCACAGATAATATCCGAACCAGTCATATATGACGAAGCATCCGAAGCCATATAAATAATGGGACCAGCAAATTCTTCAGGGTCAGCCATTCTTCCAATAGGAATTTGAGACTCCCATTCTTTTTTCAAATCAGGATTTGCTTCAATAATTGCACGAGTCAAAGGAGTCATAATATAACCAGGAGATAACGAGTTTACACGAATGCCATAAGCAGCCCATTCTGAAGCGAGAGAACGGGCAAGATGCATGACACCAGCTTTGGACATGTTGTAAGGAGTTTGGAATTGAGGGAAATTGACAATGGAACCTGACATGGAGGCAATGAGAACAATGGAAGCGCTGGAATTGAAAGGTTGATTGTTAATTACATGATGAGGAATGTCTTCACTGGCTGAAATATCGGCAGGGACTTCTTGGTTGTTGGCTGCATGTGCATGATCTGCCATACCCATATCTTCAATCACCGTTCTGGAGAATTCAGATGCAACAATCATAGATCCAGCCAAATTCACACTCAACAACTTCATAATCTTTTCACCAGGGTATTCCAAAGCAGAGATATTTTCACAATATCCTGCCGTATTGACCAAAACGTTCAATTGTTTGCCAACTTTTTTTCGAATATCGTGCATTACTGATCGGACTGCTGATTGATTACTAATATCACATACCCAGGTTGAGATTTTACTGGGCTCACGATCTTTAATTCCTTGAATTTCGAATTGTTTAAGTTGGTCTTCAGCAAGGCTTTTGGAAGTTCGATCAAGAGATTCTTGTTTCATGTCTATAAGAGCAAGTGAACTGGCACCAGCGTTAAGAATATGTCGGCTAACTGCCGACGCAAGACCTCCACTACCGCCAGTTATAACAACTGATTTACCGGCTAGTGAAAATAAGTTAGGAAGTGCTTTAGTACCTAGTGTCATTCTTTTTACAAATGAAAAGAAAATATGTATAAACAGAAGTAAGGAAGAAAGAAAGAAAAAATTAAAAGGGTTAAAATAGTACAGATTCTATCGTAGGTAAAAGATATACTAACTGTTCACCGGAACATGAATTGTTTTGTTGTTGCCTATAACGGGTTGAGTACATTTTATCACTCATCACAACAATATCCCTCCAGTACCCTTCAATGACTTTTCCATAGCAAAAAACAGTCACGACATCTACAAAATTGTATAGACAATGATAATTTTGAATACATACTCTATATGACGATAGCGTGTGTGTTACATGTATATAACACAGTATCGTGGTAAAAGAGTTCCTCGATTTTCTGTTCTTTTTCGTTTTTGGGAGAGGAAAAGAGGATGGAAACAATGTGGCTTAGTCATTTTCTAATTCTTTGTAAGGTTTCCGACTTCCTTTCGTTCAATTGCATCTTTTTATCCGGTTCAAACGAGAAAGAAAAATTACAGTAACTGCACAGTGTCTAGTACCAATAACATACCCAGTATGGAGTACAGAAAGAGAAAATAATGTAAATTTTTTTGTTCAGTAACGTATGTGTCATGCTTACCTTGACTATAACGAAACAAAAATTTTTGGTGTCACCAAAAGTTGAGAACTTGTCAACCTCAGACATACACATTGGTTTACAATTCAAAAGACCTTTTTAGTCGACACTTATCTGTAAGATTTATGCGTATTTTCATTAATTTTTATACGTACATACAATTTCGTAGTTCTCGGTATCTATAATGAAATATATCTACACCTATCTTTTAAATCCCTTGTGTATTAGCTATTCTCCAATATTCTCCATTATAATTCATCAGTTCATCGTGTTTCCCACTTTCCACAATTTTCCCATTTACAAACATATAGATCCAATCTGAATCTTTAACTTGGGTAACGCTTTTAGAACATATAATTGTGGTTCTTCCCTTTTTAACTTTATTAATAACTGAATGTATCATTCTGGAATTTCTGTTATCAAGACCTGTTGTAATGTCTTCTATTAATAGGACTTCGGGGTCTTTGATTATGGCTCGCGCAATTGAGATACGGTGTTTTTGACCTTCGGAGAGTATCAAACCGTTAGGACCACAGTAAGTTTCGTATCCATCAGGCAGTGCAGTGATGAAATTATGGATGTTCGAGAGGCGGGCAGCTTTGTAAAGTTGGGAATTACTTATTAATGAATCGTTGATATCCCCTAGTCCAATAAGTATGTTCTCACGAATTGTACCTTGATAGAACGTAGCCTTTTGAGGTACAAACCCTATATGGTTACGGTATTGTGATATACTCAATGAGGAAACATCAACTTCATCAATATATAAATTCCCAGATAACGGTCTATAAAATCGCTCAATTAATGAAATGGGACTTTCATGTCCACTTGATGGTCCACCAATTAACGCTACTGTTTGATGTGCCATAGCGCTAAATGTTGCTCCGCACAATGTAGGCTTATCTGGTGAAGTAGGATATCTGAAATGAACATCATCAAATTCTATATTTCCAGAAAATCGTGATATAACTCTACCAACAGTAGTATCAATTAACGGTATATTTCCAAACTTTTTCATAATCATTTGCATATAATTATAACCTTTCAACAATTCGGGTAAAGAAGTAAATATTTCACCTGATTTCTCAGCACTAAATACTATTGCATATATTGCAGTAAAAAAATCTTGTGGTGTTGTTTGACCTTCAGAAATTAACTTTGTCCCGTACCAAAATAATAGTGCCAATGAACAAGGCCCTAATCCTTGAGATACTCCATAAAACAGTGATGAAATTAATATATCCCAATTTGATTTGTGTGTGATTGTTTGGTTCAGATTTTCAAATTTGTGAACAATGAAAGTTTCTGCAGTACAACAAATAATAGCTTCCATATTATCAAGTGAGTCTGCAACAAATTCAGTAGAAGGTATATGTTTAATTTGTGATTTCTCCTGTAATTTTTCTAGCCCTCTGGTACGAAGAAATCCGCTGCTAATTAACATTGGTACACATGCACAACATACCAATCCCAATTTCCAATTTAAAGATAGTGAAAGAATGATACCTGATGTCAGTCCAGTGGCTGAGCTAAACATATTGGTTATTGAAGGCCCTGCAACTCCATCAATTACTTCACAATCATTAGTAACAAAGTTAACCATGTTATTAACTGGTTCTTGCTCAAAATATACCATATCCATCCGCATATATTTTTTCATAAGTTCTAGTCTAAATTGATAAATGACGCTCCGTGAATTTCGGTTCATGATGTAGTTCGTTCCGAAAGTACTCAAAAATTCGCAAGCTGCAACTACTACTATCATCCCTGATAAAAAATTTGTTTGACTAAGCATATTACTGTTAATTGTTGAGGGCATTAATGTGTAGAGTGATTTTCCATATAAGAAGGACATTACTGGAGGAGCAGCCCCACCAGCGAAAGCTAATGATAAACTTATTACAAGTGTCCAAACATCACTAAATCCATTCTTGAAAATCTGTTCAAAAAAATTAAACAAAGGGTTAGAGTAATATTATTAGACTTTCTTGGAATAAATAAATAATCTTACCCATGAAATGAGCCCGGGTAAACTAATGGTTGATAGATTTTCAGATTCCTGAGTGGGTTTAATGGAGTCGTAATAGTTGATCACAGCTTCAGATGAAATGGACCCTGTTGATGACGAAGCTTTTGAATATGTTTTATCAATCTGCAAGTTTGGTGATTCAGTTTGATTTTCGTTAGGTGTTAACCCCAATCTTGTTATTACATTATCAATAGCCTTCAATCCAAACTTTTCTCCAAGTTCTTTTCTTTTACTCTTCAGCTCGTCAATATTTTCAATCTCAAAACCATACCCATTAACCAAAATCAGAATTTTATCAACCTCTGGTAAGTTCTCTACTTTTTGTGTAACATAGATGACTGTTCTACCTTCCCCAACTTTATCGATAACATTAGGTGACACTAATGAAGATGTTTGCCCTGGTCCAATTGTTAAATAGTCAAGCTCATCTAAAAGCAAAATAGAAGGTTCAGAAACAATGGCTCGTGCAATAATTATACTGTTTATTCGATCACACGATAACCATCTGAAATTTTTACTTAATTGTGTATCTAATCCATCAGGCAATCCTTGAATAAACCCCCATGCATTTGACTTTTTGCATGCTTTGATAACTAATTTTAACTGTGTATTGTAATCACTATTTTCATACGGGGTATTTGCTAATCCAATTGTAATATTTTCAAAGATGGTTGTTTTGAATATCGCTAGGTTAGATCCAACTTTTGAACATTGTTTTCGAAACCATTTTGTATTGATTTTACTTAGATCTTTATCATCAAGCTTGATAGTACCCCCAGAAGGGGAGTATAACTTTTCTAATAAGTTTAGAATAGTTGTTTTACCTGATCCTTCAGGACCAACTAAAGCTATTTTCTGGTTTGGTTCTAGAACAAAACTTATATCTTTAATTCTTGACTCGAAACATTTTGAATTTGATACAAAAGAAACATGATCAAACTCGATTTTCCCTTTGAAAGCACAAGGAATTTCATTTTCTTCTTCCTTCTGACTTTTATTCAATTCTTTGTCTGTATAATTTAGAACATTACCTGCTATACCAAAAGCTGACAACATGACATTGAAGCCAGTTGAAGCATTACCTAAGGCTGAAATACCCGCAGTAACGGCCATTATGCAAGTCATTAACTCCCCTATTTCAAGTTCCTCATCCTCTAAATACTGTGATCCCTTCCAAAATGAGAGACTATAAATTATATAGGGACTTGTTGCCAAACCTGCAATCATGGCTGCCCATCTCTTACCCTTTTTTGACCCAGTTTCTAGTTTAGACTTGAATTTATTTAGGAGTCTCATTTGTGCATTAAAAGCTATGGTATTTTTCATGGATGATGCAATATCGTGGGTCATAGATTTTAGTTTAATCAACGATTCATCTTTTTCCAATTTGATGCTGTTCATCATTCGATAAATAAGACCCATGTCACCTATAGAAACTAAACCTACTGCAGACAAGATCAACGTAATTTTCCACGATTTTATAAAGCTTAACACAAAAGCACATATACACGTTGAAAATGATTGTACCACCTCCCCTACATTTCCTCCTACTGCTTTTCTTACATTACCCATATCTTCACCTAAGGTTTGACACTCTCGATCTTTTAACAATAATACTTGAAAATACCTTGTTCCCAGTTTATTTGCAACTACTTCCCCTCGTCTTGCCTCTATATACCTTTGCGATCCTGCAGCTATCACTGCTCCTATCCCAATATAAACCAAAACCCATACCTTACCTTGTACCGCCTCTTGAAATTCTTTCACACTAACTACATTCTTCACAAAATTTGAAAAAACTTGAACCAAATCACCAAACACCCATGCCACTCCGGGCATAACCACACCTTTCCCCATTCCTATCCCTACCCAAACCAAATCGGTCCATCCCAAAAATACCGAAACAACTTTCCTTATTCCATTATTTTTACTATTATTATTTCTTTCTCCAGAATTATTGTTACTTGGTTCAATTTTGAAACTGTTGTCATCGAAATAATGGAATTGGTAGTTTTCAAATAGACCAGTTCGTAGACTTTCAGAAGAAAAGAAATGGGTGAGTGGTATTGATGACGAGGTAGGTATATCAGTTGGGTTGGGAGAGGTTGGTATATCGTCATGTTGACCTGTAAATTATATGTTAGTCATATTCATGTTATCTTTCATACCTATATTAGAAAACTACATATGTACTTTGTTGTGCATTGGAATTCATTTTGGGTGATGGATAAGAATTGGATGTTGCTGAAATTGGTAGAGATTCTCATCCTGGGAGGAAAGCCACACCTATTATGTGAATGTGGCAAAACTAAGGCAGGGACAAACATCCCAATATGTATGTAAGTTATACACAATACATGGTACTATAATTTGGTCGTTAATTTCAATTACTACTTTTAAAGATTATATTGCATCAAATTATGTCAAAAAACTAATATAAGAATTATTATAAATGAAAAGAACAGCTTGAAAGTCAACAACTAGTTCTTGTTTAACTAGAGGATAGTAGGTCTCCGAGTATATTTCAAGACTTAATTCAAGATTCATATCATAATTGTCACTTGAAATAATTGCTTATTGTAAACTATTGGATTTTGCATGTCTCCTTGTATCGTTAAAAGTAATGATTATCAGGGGCAATAATATTGGAATGTCTCATTTAAATATGCGTATTTTTTTATAGGTCTGTAAAATAATGAATTTAATAAAAATTAGGGCGTCTTTGCTGTCTCGGATGAAATTAAAGTTGGTACTGGTATTGTAGCTTCTGTTTCAACCCATGGTAAGTTATTTTTAATAGATTCAATAATATCAGGATTCGATTTGATTTTATTTTTGGCATCAACACAAATTGTTAACAAATCATGCATTTCTGGACATGACAACGGGTAAGGTTCAATTCTATTGAATGGGTTTCGACTTTTTCTTTTATTCACTAATGTTGAATCAAAACAACCATATTCGTCTTTCTTAAACGGAAGAGCAGCATTTTTAGCTTCACCTTGTTGAGCTTGTTTTAATTTTATTGGATTATTAAGAGCTTCAGGGTTGATGCCTTTGTAAAAGAATCGAGATTTAGGGAATGATATAGCAGCTCTGTGAAGGTCAACATATCGTTGACGTTTGAAACTGTAGCCAACGACCGTTATTTTTTGGGGATACTGGCCAGTAAATTCATGAAACCTGGCTACTGAATAGACCAAGTTTTCGTAAGAGTCCCTAGCATAATCTTCCGTAATCATTCTACTCTTCAACGAAGTCACATTCACAATATCTAATTGAGATACATTTTCTTTATCGATTCTTTTCATGGCCAAATACCAATATGATTCCGCTTCACTCTTTGGTCCTGCCTCAAAATTCGTTTGTCCACCCGAAAAAATCAATACACTATCTGGATCAGAATTAGCCAATTGTGTAGCAGTCTTAATGTGTTCGACTAATGTGGTTGATAGACTTCCTGACTGGAATTTACTCAGGTACCATTGGTTATCATCTAATCCATCTCCAACACCTTTCCAAATACCATGTCCAGGTACCATTATTAAATGAGTGGCAGAATGGTGATTGGGTTTGCTCGTTGAATCTGGTCTTGCAAATGGATAAGTACCAAAAGATTTTAGAGCATCGCTAAGCGTTTCAGCGCTAGAAGTCTGAATATTTAGGAATATATATATGGATGAAAAGATCAGTAGAAGTAATACTGATGCTGTAATAGACTTGAACCCAAGTCGTGGCATCATATACGATTGTTTATTGTTTCTGTTGACTGTTCTGTATGGTTTTCGAAAAAATGAGAGAACAGGAGACGGAGCATTCAAGAAAGTAAAAAGGGGGAGGATAACCAGTTTTATTATTATTGTTACTCTATACAATTTAGAGTATATAAGTCTACTGTATTACAAAAGTACAGTAGAGGGTGAAATGAAAAATAGGGATAGGTTTTCTAGAAGAAAATAAAATAAAATGAAACTTAGAACATAGAACAATCACAAAACCCATTCGAGAACACTTTCAATCCCGAGAAACCCAAAAATCAAAAATGGCCGGGGATCCTTTTTTTTTTATCAACAACAAAAAATCAAATCCTTTCATTACCGCCATCATTGGCAATATGTTTTATACCCGTAGTAACAATAATAAAATTCATATAAAAAAGAGATTAAAAACTATATACATATATTTCTTTCCACTTTAATTTCCCTTTTCAGCATCACGTTTGGCTCGAAGTTTAGTCAATTCTTCATCACTGATTGGAGGAATTGGGACATCACCAAAATCATCTTGAACCAAGGCACGGATGGTGTACCAGTAAATGCCACCAGTAAGTGCAAAAAGTGAACCTGCTAAAGCAAGGTTTTTCCAAAAGAAAGGTTTGCGTGCTCGTAAAGCAGCAGGGGTCATTGTGTAGTTTTGTGGATTGTGGTAAGGCGAAGGCTTAAGACTAGTTGTTTCCAAGAAAGAAAAATAAAACAATACTGTTAGAAATGTGATATGTGTCTGTAATGAAATAAATATGTGAACTTACATGGGAGGACGTTGACTAGACATTTTTTATGCTTGATTTGATGATGATGGTGAAAGGGATAAATCGAACCATCCGTAATGTCTAATATAAAACAAAGGTAGGTTTAGGGCAATTTATATCTTATTTTTTTGTCCCAAGTTTGAAGTTGGATACACACAACTTTACTGCAATCAACATCACAAAATCAACACATAATGTCATTAGTAGCTGACTATGGAAGTTCAAGTGAATCCGAGGATGAAGAAAACAATAAACAGGCACTACCATCAATTACTGCCATCCCGACAAAACCAATAATTTCTCAAAATAAGTCGTCCTCATCATCAGAACCGCGAAAAATTATTGTCTCTTCCATAGTATCAAATCTATCATCAGCTGCATCAACCAATACTCATAGTCATTCATCAATATCCGAACTTCCAAATGATAAATCAAATTCAATATCAAAATCTCATTCTTCAGTACTATCTTTCTTGCCTTCGCCCAAAAATAGGAAAAAACATGTCACATCAGCCTCGAACTCGGTATCCGACAGTTTGAAGAAATCAAAAGAATCACGAACTCTTGGTGGGGGGTTAAAAACCACTTTTGACGGTAATGTTGTCGGTGTACTACCGTTTGAAAGTAAACGAAATACCATTAACAACGATGATAATGTTAAATACGATTCTGACCGAACAGAAAATAAATTGGGAAAAGTTAAGGAATCAACTATTATTCCAGCATCAGTACTTGCAAGGCAGGCAAAACTAGAAAAACTGAAAAAACAGGGCAAATCCATACCTGAATCCCAAATTAAACAACTTTCTGTTGTTAAGAATGTTGAAACTCTTGTCGTGGCACCGACGACAACAGTTGAAGTTGCAAAACCAAAACTTAATATGGGTAATCTATTAGGCCTTGAAAATGCAAGACCACGCCCGTCACTTCCTGAACCGGATGAAGAAGATGAACTTTCAGAAGATGTCGACGACGATGAAGAAGAACAAGAAATACATGAACCTATGCTTAGCACACAACCACCACAAGAACAACAACCTGAACAATCATCAATCCTAGAAGAAGTAGCCAAATACGAGCTCGGCAAAAACAAAAAACGACATCTAAATCAAATTGTAGGCAAAGTTGTTGATTTCTCCGTCGACGAATTCTATAAATCAAACGAAGAATTACAACAACAAGGTGCTTTTAATAACTCAAAACTTCCTGTTCGCACAATTGGTTCTGGTCGTCATCAACTCACTTCTTTAATTCGGAGTGCTAAAGATAATAAAGAAGGATTAGAGGAAATGTTTATTCAAAATAAAAGAACCAAACGTGAAACTGGTAATAAATATGGGTTTTAATTTCTTTGATGTCTATTAGGTTTAACTACAAAATACAAAAGAATAATATTAGAAGTTCAAGTTATCAACATGGATCTTGCATGGATAGGTAAAAAGAAGTATTAATGCCTTTTTCCCCTACTTTTCGAAGGCTTTTATTTATAAATAAACAAAACATAAAAGTTTCTTTAATACAATTATTTTAACTAATTAAATCACTATTAAAAATTTATAATCAGTTTAATATATCGTTGACAAAGAGTTAACAAATCAATAGCATATAATTTGACAATCATATTTACAACTTAATATCTTTGTGACCCCACTTCTCTGTAATCTTGCGGGAGTATTTTCTCTTCTTTGAAGCAGGAACACGAGCTTCAATCAATCCCCTATCCTGTAATGATCTAAACCTTTCAATTGCCAAATTTCCTTCCGGTTTCAATTGTCTTAAACAATCCGTGAGTTCATCTGATAATTTAATTTCTAAAGGCAGAATGGCCAAATTTTTAGCTGAACGTTTGCGTTTTTTATTGCTAGACAAAGAGGCATCTTTGGTTGATTGTTCAGCAATTTGAGTTTCGATTTGAGTAAGAAGCTTAGGAATGTTTTCAAGGTCATGGAGTTGTTTCTTAAGGTCTTTGAGTTCGGCATCAAGTTTAATACGTTCGTTATGACGAGATTCCTTGTTGCGTTGTTTGCGTAGTTTTTTCTTGTTGACAACAGGTTTATTCACAGACAAGTTGTGGTTTCCTCCATTATTATTTCCAGTTGTTTGTTCCTCGTCTTGGTCATCTTCGGATTCAGATTCAGACTCACTAATTTCACCATTATCATCAAAATTTTCCATAATAAGCTGAATTCTATTTTTCTCTTCCTCCAATTTTAATCGTTGTTCTTCCCGAACAGATTCATGTTTGTGCTCTTCTTCAATCAACAACTGCCATGATTCAATCGTAGGATTGTAAGATTTACCTTCATGAGGTATCGAAATAGCATCAATTTTCTGTTGATCCTTTGATTTTATTGACACAGAGGAGGAATTTTCAACCTTACTGGAAGATGACTTAATACTTGATTTGGAACGAGGATTCAAAGCCTTTTCATTATCTAACCAGATGTTTAAGTTGGGGGGTTCCGACCATAACGAATGTTCCACCCTATTGGTAATATGTTTACCTGATTTTGATATTTTACCAGCTCTTTCTAACAACTTCTTCATTTCTTTCTGACTTAGCCCTTCTCTTTTATTCTTTTTACTTACCCCACGACTACTGAGTGCAGGAACCTTTGATCTTCTTGCCAATATTTCATCTGCCATCAACGGCTTTACATTTCTTCCCAACTTCTTTGCTTTCTTCACCAGTTTATCATCACCTTCGGTATCCAATTGAAATAATTCCCCTTCAGGCAATATAGACATATCTTTAACACCCACATCTCTTTCCACTTCTCTTACTGATTCTAATCCTTCCTGAATATCGTCGATATCAATATTCTTTCTCCAGGCTTTCTTGCCTTTCCTTCCTTTTTGTTTAAATTGCTTAGGTCTATTAAGTTCCATGATTTGATATTTATTAAATATATTGGTTCCCTGCAAATACTTTTAGATTCTCACAAAAAAAAAAAAAAAACTGGATGGGAATAACACAAAAAATGTTGATTTAATAATTTTTATAATTTTTTTTAGTCGTTGGGAGTTTTAAAAGAAAATAAAATTTCTGCTTATTATTTCACTCTGTAGCTGGGAACACAAATATAGAACAGTGGCATAGCTGCAAATAGTTTACTGAGACAACGCCTTTTACAGGGAATAAAATAGTGAGGATTCTCATTATTTGTAGATAACAATATAACCAAACAAATATTTTCAACTAAAATTATACTATAAAATACCTAGTGCTAATATATTGTATCCATACGTAAATCTACAATTTAAAAACAAAACATAGCAGCAGTAATCAGAAATACTCAGTCACTAAAAATAAGTTATCTAAATATCGCGACTTTCGTTGCTAGAGATGCTCTTTTAATCTTTTGAGAACAAAAAAAAATTGAGCCTAATATACCTTATTCACAGTTAGTAAATTTCTCCACTATTTTTCTTCCCACTTAGAATATAAATACACCATAGTAAAAGGAAAAGAATTTTTTTTTTTTTTTGACAATGATCAGTGTAGCGGTTCATGGTGGTTGTTCGTCAATGCTATTCAGAAACAGTCTCTAGTTGAATTTGAGTTTAGGCATGAATTCATCATATTGTCAATTTCTTTCTTTCTTTTGCTTTCCTTGATATAGTAAAAAATGATAATAGAGTTGTAAAGACATACCAATTCTAATATGTTCGTTGATTACTATATATCAACAACAGTATATAGATTCAAATATTCATTAAAATCGTTTAAAGAAAAAAGGAGGTGAGAAGAAAGCAAGAAAAATAAAAAAAGGTTTTATGTAGCTGAACCTTTCGTTACCCGGCTTTTAATTTTCTTAGGTTTACATTTGTATGCAGAATAGAGCGGTTTCAGCTACCATAGAACTTCTGAACAGAAAGTCAATTACAAAGAATAACATCGTTGAACGTTGGTATCTATCTTCTTATGTTTGAAATAAACGTCACATTATCGTTCCTACAGATAGAATAACCTATGAGTGTCTAAAATATTGATAATTTATATTCATTGAAGCAATAAGTGATGAAATTTTTACCATTTATTCTAATTACTACTAGAAATTGTCGAATTTATCTTCCTTGTATTCCAAGGCTTCAAACGAACTACTGGTCACAGTGAATTTAACGACATTTCATTATAGACTCTCCATGAAGACAATAAAGTAAATACTCGTTATTAATACATACCATTGGCAGTAATAAATACGTACCTAATACTAAAATACACATTTACTGCTAGTTGAGTATAATCTGAACTGCAAATATGTGATGAAGTTGAACATATATCAATCTCACGCAGTATTTTTGAACTCAACTGAGTACGAATATAGGTCGAATAGTTTCAACCCTACCTACCAACATCCGTTTCCAAAAATATGATTGTATTCGGGGTAATATATTTCACAGTATAATACAGAATTCCCAATTGTAACAGAAACAAATTCTGGTGTTTTCTGGACTGGTGTGAACCGATTTCTATGCCAAGTGGTTACCGACCATACACAATCGGTATAGTGCACTAACCCCGACGAGACAATTTTCAGTGGACAGATTGATGGACTGAGTATAACCAGCCATTCATAAAACATAATGAACAATTGATGGGTATACGAGGTACAAGATGATTGAATATCATGGAAAAAAATGTCAACCTGTATAACATATCCAAACAAAATACCAGACCCAATTTTAGCAACAGTAGAATAAGTACTTATACCTGGAGTTTTTTTGAACCGCAATTTGAGCTGAGAAACTACGCCAACGTGCTGTATCTCTGTCTAATTGGTCCCGTAAACTCTGACGTGTTTGAATTAAAAAGGTTAGTTTTCATTCCTCCGTGATTGTAAGTCAGCATAATTACCATATATTAGTAATATACATAATATTATATACCGAAATAGGAAATTTATGGAATAAACTATACCAAATTCAGAGTTTCCAAACTGATTCAACACCCGAAAACTGCTTCCCCCCGATAACACGTACTACCCCTTAGTTAAAATTCTTCTCTAAAAACTATAAATATTCCTCACCACCCCTTATTTTTCTTCTTATTTTACTCCTTACACTATTAAGTTCTTTTAGATCTATATATCTCTCTGGTTACTTTTAACTCTTTTAAAGTTACCAGTCTTTTATTACTCTCGTCTGTTTTTTCACAGTCTTCAAAACGTTCTCAAATCTACTCGGTAGTGCCCACCACCCCTATCAAACTTCCTCTTCTGCAAAAGGTTCGGGTGGCATACGGAAATACTATTAATTTTCTACTCTATTCAACACTTTCGTCTTCTAATTTCTATTAAAAAAATACTAAAAAATCATTATTAAAAATGGCTCCTACTCTTAACGAATACTCCGCTTCTTCTGCCGCCCAAGCCGCTCCTGGTTTTGGAAAGTCCGGTATGACTTCTGTCGATGTCTTGTCTGATAAGACCACTCTCAAAGATGGTGCTCTTTACTCTGACTACACTTATCAAAATGCTGTTGTTGAAAAGGTTGATGGTAAGTATACTGTCAAGCCTACAGAAGTTGACTACGAATTCAAGCTTGACTTGAGCGTCCCCAAGACTGGCCTCATGTTGGTCGGACTTGGTGGTAACAATGGTTCTACTTTGTCTGCTGCTGTCGCTGCCAATCGTCATAACATTAGCTTCAATACCAAGGATGGTGTTATTGAACCCAACTACTTTGGATCTGTCACTCAATCTGCTACTATCAAATTGGGTGTTGATGCCAATGGTAAGGATGTTTATGCTCCTTTCAACGAGCTTGTTCCTATGCTTCATCCTAATGACTTTGTCATTGGTGGTTGGGATATCAACAATGCCAATCTTTGCGATGCCATGGCTCGTTCTAAGGTTTTGGAGTATGATCTCCAACGTCAAGTTGCTAAGCATTTGGAAAAGGTTGTTCCTCTTCCTTCTGTTTACTATCCTGATTTCATTGCTGCTAATCAAGAGGAACGTGCTAACAATGTTATTCCTGGTACTGATAAGTGGGCTCATCTCGAGCACATTCGCAAAGACATTCGTGAGTTTAAAGAGAAGAACGGTCTCGAAAATGTCATCGTTCTTTGGACTGCCAACACTGAACGTTACGCAGATCTCATTTCGGGAGTTAATGATACTGCTGATAACTTGTTGAAGTCTATTAAGGAGTCTCATTACGAAGTTTCTCCTTCTACCATCTTTGCTGTCGCTTGTATTTTGGAAGGTGTTCCTTACATTAATGGTTCACCCCAAAATACCTTTGTCCCTGGTTGCATTGAACTAGCAGAGAAGAACAATGCTTTCATTGGAGGTGACGATTTCAAATCTGGTCAAACTAAACTCAAGTCTGTTTTGGCTCAATTTTTGGTTGATGCTGGTATTAAGCCCCTTTCTATTGCTTCTTATAATCATTTGGGTAACAATGACGGTTACAATTTGTCTGCTCCTCAACAATTCCGTTCAAAGGAGATTTCCAAGGCTTCTGTTGTTGATGATATGATTGAATCCAACGAAATCTTGTATAACGACAAGTTGGGTAACAAGGTTGATCACTGTATTGTCATTAAGTACATGTCTGCCGTTGGTGATTCTAAGGTTGCTATGGACGAATACTATTCTGAACTTATGCTTGGTGGTCATAACACTATTTCCATTCACAACGTTTGTGAGGATTCTCTTCTTGCTACTCCTCTTATTATTGATCTTGTTGTTGTTGCCGAGTTCCTTTCTCGTGTTTCATACAGAAAGAAGGATTCTGATGAGGACTTCCAAAAGTTCCATTCTGTTCTTTCATTCCTTTCTTACTGGTTGAAGGCTCCTCTTACCAGACCTGGTTTCGATCCTATTAACGGTTTGAACAAGCAACGTGCTGGTCTTGAAAACTTGATGAGAGCTTTGGTTGGTCTTGCTCCTAATAACGATCTTAAGTTTGAAGAGCGTTTATGGTAATCGACTCGTAAGTGAATATATATAGCTTTTTTTTTTTTTTTTTTTTTTTTTTTAATTAGTTTAACAAATTGTATGGTTTATCATGTTATATTGATGGTTTTTGTATTTCTTAGTATGTCTTTGGCATATACGCCAATTTTGTTTAAGTTTCGAATAAGTTTAAGGAAATTGATGAAAAAAAAGACTATAGTGAAATGCGGTCTTGAACAAAAACGTGTCTTGAATTGTACATACATACCTACTACTTAGTAGGTACATATGTATATACGTAACACAACATGGATAATAAATTATACAACAATTCTAATATGTTTTCCTCATGGTTAATACAGTTACTATTGACCAGTTCCCCTTAATTACACATATTATTGCGCTATGAGATGTTTCTACATCGTAGATATACATCGTAGGTATATAGTTATGAACCCTATACACAAGCCTTCGGAAGTTTCAAATAACAAAATTAAGCACCTAAAAGTAACAGAAAACATGCCAATCATATATCTACATATGTATATACCTTACCTAGGTTAGTTAGGTATTAATATTCTTATTGACAACAATTTCCACCTTTCTATTCGTAAAAAAGTTTATTTAATTTATTAGCAGAATCACATCTATGTTTATTTTCTATTTTTTTTACCTAATCGAATTTATTTTAAGATCCTTGACATTTTCGATAGAATAGTTAAAATACAAGCCACTTATCTTTTTTTTTTTTTAGCCTCAAATTAATTTTAAAAGATTTGAGGAATTGAAGTTCTAAACAAAGCTTTTTCGTTTCCATTATAAACATAGTGGTATCATTATATAGGTGTTTTGTTTTAATAGTAAAACTACTGTACTCTGAATATTAGTAATATTGGATTATGTGTACCCAAATAGAGTTCCAACGTTGATTTTGAGGTTTAAAGGGGGTTTATTCTGGATTAACAACTTTTTGATTTGCCACAATGACCGTTGTTTTTTTGTATTTCGTAGTAGATGATTGAGTGTGTCTATTATTATTTTCTTTTGAAGGGCATTTCTATTTGCTATTCGAGGCTTTTCAAAGAAAAAGAAATATATAACAAATTATCACAAAATAACTACGTAGGATCTTACATTTTGTTTCGTATTAACGTCTAAACCCACTCACAATTGTTACCATGACACATACAACAAAAAAAAAAAAAAGAAAAAAGAAAATCACCATTTCATAAATAATCAACGTATTCTGCTTCTTATCAAGTATTTGAGCTTTGATTGGTTCTTGTACGTAAAGCATTGTAATGAGGTTTCTTATATTTTACATGTCCCACATTGAGTGCCTAAATGGGGCACACCGGTAATATCATTTCTCACCTCGTTGCTATTATGGAAACATAGCGGGGCCATGGAAAAATTCAGAAACCAGATGTACCGTGGTTGGTATGATATAGTAAGGATGTTAATGCAGAGCGTTGTAATCATAGAATGTATAGATTTTGAATGAAAAATGCCCAAGTAGATGTGCTCCATTAAAAGTTCGAACTTGGGACAGGCCGGCAATTGATTCCTATGCGTAATACCACTGCACCATAGGTATTTGGAAGAAAGAAAAGAAATATGACTTGTGAGTATTTCAATTAATTTCATTACTCTACATTTCTTGCATGTACATATCCATACATACCTAACTACCAGGTCGTATGTACATATGTATGAACCATTTCATTCAAAAATATTATTACCTATGCTACATACTTACATAAGTACCTGCTCTATATATTTTGATTCTTTCAACATAATTATTACGTACATATCCTGGTATTATTTCTACTTGCATTTAACTGGGATGTTGAGGTATTCCAAATGTATTAACCTACCTACGTAGACAGGTATGTACATGCCCGACAAAATGTAACACCATGGATAACGGTTTATACAAAAGATTATGTAAAAAAGTATATAAGAACTGGAATGGCAACTTAATGATGCTATTTCAGAAATTCTCAGGGGTAAATTTAGTACGAACTTGGCAAAGAGAGACTTTCAAAAAAAAAAAAAAAAAAAAAAAATCGGTATTTTAATATTGTATGCAAATAAACAATACATGACTGTTTCTTTTTTTATTTTTTTTTTTGAAATATTATTTTTTGCATAGAAGCACAGACTTCTTTAATATTTCATGTCCATAACTACATACATACCTAGGTACGAGTATGTATTTACTATTTTATACTTTTAATTGTTAATAGGACAAAATAGTTTTCTAATTATTTTTTCTCATACGTACATAGGTACTTATGTTTTTATTATTTTAGTGAACATATTTTTTTTTTTTTTTTTTTTGAAAAAATCCATGTAATTTCATTTTAACTACTATAATAACATTGATTGACTCGTTTGGATAAGCATGAATTTCAAAATAATAACTATAAATATTGTTTAATTTATGCTATTACCTATGTACAATTGTTCGTTGAACTTTCTACTCTTGAATACCATACAATGCTAGTACATTACACTTTTACTTAGGCATGAACACTAGACGACATACCCTTATATGCGTTTTTGCTTTTATTTGTATATTGTACATAATTACTATAACAATAAATAACTTTGTAGATTCAAATGTTTTTAATTTTTCAGTGTTTCATATATAATTCTTTATTTTATTTTATTTTGTCATATGTAGTATTTCAAAATGTCTGTACGTTGAACAGAATATTAGATCCTTGTTTCTTCATTGTTATCATACAGATAATTGGTGTCCATGTATTAAATGTAACATTTGACTGATTTGAATTCAGGTTTTCAGGACTAGAGACAAATTTAATGGAAACGAAACATGAGCGAAACAAGATGGACATTAATTTTGTACACAGGCACGGCTGCTACTACTACAATAGTAATAACGTGTGCACGCTTATTTATAATTTCTTTTTTCGATTACATTACGATAAGGTTTTTAGTAGGCGGTGATTTGTTTCCAAATCAAGAAGTTTACATTCTACACACTTTGCTACTCTACTTTAGCAGTAGCAGTAGCAGCTACAACTCTCCACTTGTTAGCCATCACAACGACAATGTTGCACTCACTCAGAGTGGAAACTTTTCTTCTCTTGGCAAACTGCTCTGATAATACATGACTAAGCATTAATATGGGCGCACATGTGATAGTAGAAACGTGAAATCAAACTTTTCTTTTTTTTAAATTATTTCCATGCCTACTTGAGAATCACAACCTTGAAATGAAATCAGTATAAAAGTTAACTGAAATCCTCTTCTTCTTCTTCATTTCTTTTCATCTCTTTGTTTCTTAAATTCATCTTGTTATTTCGAAACGTTACTATCTAAACGCGTCATTTCAATTTCAATTTGTCTTGTCTGTCCCTTGTCCTTTATTATTACCTGTTCAACAACATTCAAAGTCAATTTATAGTTACGTTATATTTCAGTAGCGTTGTTTACAATGAATTGTTAAATATCACTGCTCTTCCTTTTCTAATATTTCTTTTCTTTCACCATGACATCAACAATGACTCATAGTTTTGCATGTGCTAATCCTGGTGAAGAATTACGCAAATTACGACTAAAACATTTCGTACCATCATCATGTTCAACTAGTTCAATCTCATCAACACAATCGATCTCGTCAGTATCGAGCCCTGAAGATAACAGCAGCAGCAACAACAACAACAACAACAACAACAGCGATGTGAAGCAAACAAGTCCAAATACGAATCCAACGGTGGTAATGCAGGAAAAGAATGGAATACATAAAGAATTTCTACGCTGTGAAATTTGCGTATCATTTGAACACACCGACTATATATACAATTCACTAGCAGATTTGTTGGAGCCTGGTGATCCTACAGACCCAACTATTAAATTAATGTCGCTATGTGTGGGCAACAAAACTGTCAGAGTGGATGAGGCAAATGTCACAAGGTTTTATAAAATGATATGGAAGTTTGTCATTGATCAAGACCGTATGGAAGTGCTGAAATCAATACGCGCCAATGAATTAAGTCCAATGGAGTTTGTTAAAAAATATGATGGCAAAACCATCTTTGTTGAAGGTAAACTTGCAAATGTTGGTTGGGACGCTTTTCAACGAATATTTCCCGAATGGAACTTTCCTTCCTATAGATACCTGGGATTGAGTCTAAATCCAGATTGGTATTATTTTGTATCAGTCGAACCATAGCTACTCTCATGATGTTGAAGATGATCATTTTTCTTTCTTTTACTCAATCGATTCATTTGGGTTTTTATTATTATTATTTATTTATTTTATTTTTTCTATTCGGTTTTGATGTTTTTCGTTTCTTTTGCTAATGATAATAATGACGTGAATGACTTAGTTTCTTTGTAAATGATTATTGTTTAATTTAATCCAGTTTAATTTAATTTATTTCTATTTTCTTTTAATTTAAGTTATTAATATTTGGTTATTCCCCTTGAATAATAATATGCAATGTGGAATTGTAAAACTTGATTATTTTCAAAAAAAATAAATAAATAAATAAAAATAAATAAATAAATAAAAAAGTTTATTATGATGGTTCATATTTAAGGTTTTCTTATTATTTTATTCACATTTTATACCATAATAATATTCGTTCCATGCGTCAAAACATTAAACTTGTACTAAAATACATACCTATGTATATACTGGAAAAAGATAGGAACAAACAATCATAATACAATTGTTACTATTCTCAAGATAAATTATCAAAATTTACTACTATAAAATATTTATTTAAATTCAATTCAATGTCAGATTTTTACCTTGATTTAAACTCAATGAACCTTACTTTTTTCTGTATATATAAATCATAAATGATATTAACAGTTATAAGGTACATCCAAAAATATACTGTGCTCGTGATTTATTTTTGTATGTGTATGTGGGCAACAATCTCTCTTTATCCTTTAATAGAACGACATTGATCAACGTAACCTCAAGTTTCTTTTAGGTTTTATATGTTATTATTATGGATACACATGCATACAGACAGAGAAAAAGAGCTATGAGATTGGCTACATTCAAACTCGAAATTGAAATCGGTCTGAGAAGCTACGTCGGTGATTTAACTTAGTGTACCAATCCCTTCACATCCTTATTATCGATCAATCAACCTAAACATCAGGAAACACTCATTTTCCATTTTTTTTTCATTTATTGTCAGGTCCCCAGTATACATAGCACTTAAAATTTAACTATAATCAATAAATAAAAGGTGTGCAATTATCTCAAATAAAAGCACCTTGTAGATATGGACCTATGGATAATAATAAATTAGTCAGGGGAAATCCATCATATTATATATCAGCAATAGGGTTCGGAAGAGGTGAGTTTATCAGTAAGTTGATAATGTATGAAACTTTATTCCTTTCAAGTTACATTACTGAAGATTTCATTGTGGAAAATGACGTTATGCTTTGTGTAGAAATAATGGTATCTGACTGCTATGTAAATCTATTTCAAGATATTATTTAAAAATTTGAGAGGGAAACAAAATAAATTATGTTAAGAATCATATTAGTTATGGACCTCTTTTTAACACAGGTAAAAAAAAAAATAAATAGACAAAATAAAAAAAGTGGTTGAAAGTTTTTATAACTGAATTTCCATGCATGTACTGTGATGTTATTAGTTAAAGAAAATAGTTTTTTTTTTTTTTTTTTTTTTTTTTTTTTTTTTTTTT